>CM035807.1:4105566-4281863 GCA_020466095.1 Chlorops oryzae | reverse complement strand
TGGGAAAGTTTTTTTCCCCCTTGGCGTCCCCTTTTAAGGGAAGAAAACATTTTTGCTCTAAAACTTTCTATCAACAATTTTGCTTGCTGTAGGTGCTTTTTTGATCGACCAGACTAGGCAAGCGAAAGCAAAATACTTGTTAAAAGCGCTTTACTTGCCAAGTGGCGAAGCACCTTTACACTTATCGTCCCTTTTCATTAGTTACATTTCTCCTTCATCAATATTTTTTTTTTTTTTACAAAGCCAGATTCAGTAGGGGTATTCACAAAGGCGTCGGAAAATAGCAGAGTCGGAAAATCTGAAAATTTGGAGTGCTTAAAATGTTGTGCAAGATACAAAAAAAAGTTTAAAATTTTTTTAAGAAGTCCCAATTTTCCGATTTTTCGACTTTCCAACGTTTTTAACACGCCTTTGTGAATACCCCTAGTGTAAATTTAAGGAGGGGAATACTATAAAAAAATCTCTAATCATTATTCCATTTTTTCCAACTTAAGCGTCAAATGATCATCCATCGTTGCGTTCTGGACTTTGGGTCCTTTCTGGCATACTTATATTCACAATTGTCGAAAAGATTTTCTCCGGTTACGCCAACGCGGATGAAGAAAATCCTCAGCCGAAGTGTGTTGAAATAGCCAATTGTCTGCTACGGAAGACTGGTGGAAAAGTTGTTGAAGGACAAACTTCCGAGAGTTGTCCGAATTCATGTGATATCGAAGACGTCCCGAATGGCTGCTATTTCCGTGAACGCGAACAAAAGCTGAAGGAGCCGAAGGAGCCATCGAAAAAAGTTGCGGGCTATCTAAATTTAATGGCAAATTCAATTGATAATTTTACGCATGGTCTTGCCGTTGCCGGCTCATTTTTGGTCTCATTCAGGCATGGTGTTTTGGCAACATTCGCTATACTGTGTAAGCAATATATATATAGATGTCAACGTAATGTGTTTTCCATGTCTTATGAATGCTCTTATTTGATTGCAGTGCACGAAATTCCACATGAAGTTGGTGATTTTGCGATTCTATTACGTTCGGGCTTTAGTCGATGGGATGCAGCGCGAGCTCAGCTTTTAACGGCTGGTGCTGGTCTTCTTGGTGCTTTGGTTGCTATTGGTGGTTCTGGTGTTACATCAGCGATGGGTAAATATCAATTTCAAAATTACTTTATAAAGAAAAAAATTCAGTTATTCCATTTCCATTTCCGCGCATATATATTTACAGAGGCGCGAACATCATGGATAATGCCATTTACAGCTGGTGGCTTTCTCCACATTGCACTTGTAACAGTATTACCCGATCTTTTGAAAGAAGAAGAGCGAAAGGAATCAATAAAGCAATTGTTCGCTTTGATATTCGGCATAGTATTGATGGCCATAATGACGGTGCTATTTGAATCATCATAAGTTCCAGTCGGTTGAAATCACCGTTTTCGTTTCCGGTGAATCCCCTAAACATTGTAAATAGACTTATTTAATTAATGTAATATTGTACCTAAGTAATTGATATGCACGGATAGGCTTTTGTTCGAATATAGTTCGAAGATGTGAGTGAAAGAATTAACCCGCGAGTACGCATAAATGTACAGTCGTCAAATTAATTCAATTCGTCTTTTTCAGTTAAAAAAATATATATTTTTTTAAACATTTATTTCGTTTTGTTAAATTAAAATAGGTTTTGAATATATAATTTATCTTTAATATAGTTCGCTGAGCGATCCTACCACATTGTTTTATCCCAAACGATTGAGTACAATGGTAATATAAAAAATTAGGAAATAAAATTTAAATCTATAATCAAAAATTTTCGCTTTGAACATCGTTTGTCCAGCTTTGATTTATTCTCGACGTTTCATGGAAAAGGAGTAGGAGTCATATAGTACTATAGGTCTAACTGTCGACGTCGAAAGGCCTCTGCCGCTAATAAGAAACTCTCCATTAGGCAGGTATAGGAAACTCAACTCTTTCGAGAAATTCACCAAAAAGCTACCAACAACAAACCTTAAGCAGGAAGTAGGACATATTCAACTCTTTGCAAGAAAATTCACCAGAAACAGCTACGAATGCATGACAATACGAATGTGTAGTATTTTCACAAAGTGGCAAACTATGATGCCACTTAGCTAAGAAAATTATCAAAGATAACACGGCTACGATATTGATTGTACCATAGATATTTTAGTCCATTTTTGGCTTTAATAAGTTGTGATCAAAAAGTTATTGGACAGGTCAGAAACTCAAAATTAAAATAACAGTTGTCAATGCATTTCACCTAATAGCTATGATGATTTCGCTATGCATCTATTTTTCATGTTGTCCAAGCTTTCATTGGCATTTTAATGCAGTTTGGTAAGAGATGTTTAATATGTAATAGTACTCGTAGAAATTGCCCTGCAGAAATTAAATATTAAAAGTGGCGTATGCATTTCACCACAGCTAGATGTAAATATTTCGCTGCCATAGCATCGCATTCTCTTTTCCTATCAAAATGACCTTATTGCACTATATTGAAGCAGCGTAGCTCTAACAATTGCAGGATTAGTGAAGAAGAAGAGTTAGACCTATAGTACTATATGTAGGAGTTGCCCTGCAGCAATGAAATTTGCTATGGACGTTTCTTTGCAAATATCTATGAAATGAAAAAAAATTTTAGAAATCAAACCACCCCAATCCCCACCCCTATCAAAAGTGGTGACCCATATTCCACAATTTTGAATCCAGTGTTAAAATTCGAAACATGGCTTACTGTTGTGCCCCAAAGTTGAAAAAGTTTAACTTCGTAACGCTGCCACGCCCACATTTTAGCCACGCCTACTTTTTGTGCCACACCCACTCAAAGTTGGCAAAGACATGTTTTCACGATCGCTTGAGTCCTCGCTCTATCTCTATCGCTTTTTATAACAGAACGAAATCAATGGCGCTTTCATTGGTTTTTTTTTAATTCAGTTATATTTTAAGTGTTAGCATGTTTTAATACATTAATATCAATTTACTGGGTCGGTAGAATAGATAGCTCTTCTTGTGGAATATCAACATTTACCGTGTACGTTGGACCAGTGTATTCAATTGGTGTATTAAGGCGTTCCATTTCGATACGCATTTTCTTTGCCTGCAATCCAATGTAATACTTTTGCATACGAAAGAATGCAGCTTTCTCTTTAAAATATTCGGTTTCCATTCGAAGGCGCTCCTCATTTAGTTTTTGTAATTTCGGATTGTTTCTGTACAAGCATGATGAATGTTTATTATTTCTACGATCCGGCGACATATCACCGACACAGCTCTGCGTCGATTGGGGCGAAAGCGGATTGGAGATTGGCACTTGCGAAATCTGAATGGAAAAAGTTTTTAATTAAGCAAAAAGGGTAACAAATCGTTAGGTAAAACTTGATTAGGTACTTACGTTTGGATCGATTGTCTCTTCACCATAATTTGTACCTGCTTCAATATCCTCTTCAATAATTTCGTCAAAAAATGAGTCATCCTTTTTTATATTCAATTCACTGATTTCTTCAAGATTTTCAACATCACCATAATTACTCCAATTTCCAGTATTGTCATCACCTGAATCATCTGAATATTCCTGCAAATAATTCAAACATTTTTAAATGTGTCTTATAAGTAGAGCGTGTATTTTTAAGCATTTATAAAATTGAAGCGTTATCGTTTCATGGGGCAAAAAATGTTTGTTCAATTTACATAAAGTTAAGATTTCAAATCGATTTTTAGCCTATTTAAGACTTTTTTCAATGCTAGGAAATCCCCATGAAGTCTCAAATTCGCTACTTATTTCCAAAATGGTGATAAGAAAAAAAAATCAAAATCCCCCCACAAAGTATGCTTCAAATTTATAAATGCTTAAAAATACACGCTCTACTTATAAGTGGCCATATTAGACACTTACGAATTTCGCGGTCGTTTTTAGGCGCTTTGTTCGTTTCGCATTGGTTCTGGCGGTCTCAAAGAATGTGAAGCTACTAAATGCTTGCTAATTGCAGACATATCTTTGGCATCCAATATCGCATCACACATTTTACATTTGGCCTTTGTACCGTTCTCAATGTCATCTAAATACTCCCAGAGAAATTCGGCATCGAATTGCAATTGCGAAAACTGCTTCTCATTTGTCGCCGATACTGGCGATCTATAGTTGCGTCCTTGTGTAACAATCCCAGTGCATACGATGTAGATGACGTTGTAAATTACTTGTTCCCTGATACGACAGATTCTTCTTACAGAACGAGCAGCGGACAGTGTCACGACCAATGCGTTTGCAATACTTCCAAACGACACTAGCCGTACCCATTGAACGTCTTCGAGTCAATAAGCTATTTTCGGCCTCTTCCACTGTTTCCGTAATATCCCTGAAGTCTTTTTCGATTAACACATTCTATGAAAGCAACTAAGTTAGAATTTGATGATATTTGGACGATAAATAAATTATTAACATACCGGATCCTTGCAAAGTGGCCCACAATATTATGCCGCCTCTGCAAATGCGTTATTACGTTTGCTGTTCCATGGAAACTCATAACCTTGCTGCAGAGCTTACAGCGTATGGTATGCCTTGAAAGTTTATCGCAAAAGTTCCATACATAACTACCCTTTCGATCTTTGCCATTCCCATCGGACGATGTGGTCGTCTTCCCCTCATTTCCGCTATTCTCAATGACATACTCGCCAAACAGTGCGCTCTCCTCAATGCTCTCCACCTCTTCGCCTTCATCAATAAATTCACTGTCCATTATCGTTGATGTGGCTTGTGCGACCTCCTCTACGCGATCACTCATATCATTCCTCTCATCAATTAAGTCCATATGTCTTCGCCGTAAATGTTTCGATAAATTAGAAGTGTTCCCGCCACCACAATAAAGCACCTTATTGCAACTATTTTTTATGGAAGACAATTAAAAATTATTTGAAACTTAAAACGAAATATTCGAAAGTCCACAAATGAAATTAAGATGTTTTGTTTGATAGAAATGGACTACGTTCTATGGAAATGGAGTACGTTCTATGGAAATTGAGTACGTTCTATGGAAATGGAGTACGTTCTATGGAAATGGAGTACGTTCTATGGAAATGGACTACGTTCTATGGAAATGGACTACGTTCTATGGAAATGGAGTACGTTCTATGGAAATGGAGTACGTTCTATGGAAATGGAAAACTCACAAATGACAACGAGCGTGATTTAAGTCTTCTTTGGTACTGTATTTCCACACAAAGCTTCGACTTGGTCTTAATCGTGCGGTTTTATCTTCGAGCGAACCCTGAAATTGTGAATTTTCTTCAATTCTATAGAACATGAAATATATTTCGAAATTAAACCTTTGATGTTGGCTTCGTAATGCTGTGAGTTGTTATCAAATGTCGTGCCAAGTTACTTGTCTGTTTGCCAACACAGGCGTTACAGATTATACACTCGTTGACTTCTTTTCCGTTAACCTTAAATATGGGAAATTTTCACAGTTTCAACACACAATCGTATGCATTATATGTGTATGTATGTACCTGAATTGGTCGAAAAAACGTCCAGACGTAGCTGCTTTTGCGCTTCGATTTCGCAAAGGAATTAAATTCTGAGTTTGTATCCGAATATGTCTCACTGTCGTCGTCGTTTTTAAATTCATCCATTTGGGCGGGCTAGTCGCGCCTTTTCAAATTGAAATCGGTATTTTAATTTGCGAGAAAATCCATAAGTAATCAGTAAACTAAGGATCGGGCCATTGTGCTGTCGAAAACGTTCGATTATTCAACTCCAAAATGGCGACTACCCAAGCAGGCTAGTGTTCGTTTGTCAGTTTTTGGCATACCCGGTAATTGAGTTTGCTCGATACTCTTTTTATTGACGGAATTTACACATTGGAATATTTCGATAATGAAATATCAATTGTTTTTAGCAAAACGGCAGCCATACAATATTTCAAGTGACACTCTCAACATTTTTTGAGCTTGCTTGTTGGTAGGATAAGAATACGTAGGAGTGAGGGAACAATTTACGTGAGTGCGACTGAAAAAGATAGATGTTGGGATATTATTTCAAGGTGAAAGTAAAAAATATTCAAACTACTCATTTGCCTATGCCCATTTCGCATATTTTACCGAGCATCCATGTTTGTGTTTAGTTTTATATAAATATTTTTTATTTTATAATGTTTTTAGAGTCTAGTATCAATGAGTGCCATGTGAGTTTGACTGAAACGTCATGGTGATATGTCAAGCTCATTTTGATATTTTGGTTGACTGATGCAACAATCGATAATCGTGTTGGTGTATCGCACACACGATTTTTTCACTAGCACAATTAACTGACTAATTGCGGCCTTTTACACTAGTCAATTATTGACGTCAATTCTAACATTTTGGGCGAGCAAAATGCGGGAATTTTGAGAAAAGTTGTGCGCTTTTTGGTTGTACGCACTCGATAGATCGTTTTGTGCCCTCTTTCGTTCGTGGAAACACTGATGTATCTCTATAAGCGAATAAAAATAAGAATTTACGGTCAATAATTGACTAGTGTAAGAGGCCTCAATCAGTCAGACTGAATGATTATGTAGCGCTTAATATGAATTAACTGACTATCGAAAACTATCGATAGTGTTAGATCGTGCCATCGATAGCTCTTCGCCTCTAGTTATTGTAGTTATGCCAGATCAGCAGACTTTCCGCTAGATCTAGCAGATTTTAAAATTGGGCAGCGGAAAAAAAATCATCATTGTAGCTAGCAGGAATATGTAGAGGAATTTTACGGTCGATCTATTCTTATCAATAACCTTACTCTGCATGCGAATCTAATAATTATATTGATTTAAGTAGAGGAAATAAATCGTATCGTTCTTTTCTTTTAAGAAAATTGGACTTTAAAAACTTTATCCGAGAAGAAAGCTGTAATTTTTGAAGCAACCGCGGAATGTAGCGGAAACTGAAACGCCGCGCAGCAGAATTTAACATAATGGATCTGGCAGCACTGAGTTATTATATGCCGAAGATGCAGCGAATAAAAAGTCAAGTAAGTTGGGTTATGCCTTTAAAGTTTACACTAAAAAGACATATTTAAACTTTTCTATATAGGACGGAAGCGAATCAAGGGAAACTGGACAACGCGAAAGGCGCGTAATGCGGAACAGAGTTAGCATAGCATACGAGGAGACGGATATAGATCCCTATTTAGCTGATAACGGCGTAAGTTTTGACAATATACATATATCGCACCCTGGCAACTAAAGTGACACAACTCAAAATTTAAGGTTTTCGAGTTATGCTATGAATCTTGTTCCTTGGTCACCTGTCTACCTGCAGGAAAAATTCCATTCCGTTTTTCCTATTATAAAAGGCCGAAAAAAGCCGTAATGCCTTTCTTCTTCCTTTGATTGACACTACGACGCACTTTGTTTTTTGCGTTTTCTGAAAAATGAGAAATTTTGAGTTGTGTCTCTTTAGTTGCCGGGGTGCGATATGTAAATAAACATTTGAATGTGAGAAAGTGTGACCAAGAACAGACAAGTTTCGACTTGATATGTGTAAACATTTTATTAACAAAATTTTCTTCTAGTTTGATAATTACCTCAATCTTGACGAAGATAGCCAACCCAAATCCAACAAGCCCAAAACGGTAGAGGAGCAAAGGATTATAGCGGAAATAGACTATTATCGGGAAAAAGCAGACTATTATCGAATGCAGAAAAATCTTGTTGCATTACAAGCAAGAAAAATTAAATTAGAATTAGACCAATTGAGTTGAGATACTGCCATTCTATACACTAATTTTTAGTTAATTTATAAATAAAATGTAAGCAAAAAACAATCTAAAATATTTAGAAACATGCCTGTAAACATTGTAAACTGTGCATGTATAATATATTTTGTATCGTGAAATGTCATGGGGTCTTCCGGACCTAAACAAATATGCTATATGCAAACTTGTTATGAACTATGGAAGCTTATATCGCAATGAATGGAAATACTTTATTTATTGAACTCGTTATAATCTTAATATAATTATGACTACAGATATTATACAGAGTATGCACTCCGGATATAAACAACATTCACTGCTTAAGTGCAAGCGAATTCGTCTCATTTGCCTTAAACTTTCATTCAAGAATCTCCGCTTATAAGCACTCCTGAATACTGTATATTCTAAAGCTAAAGCCCCAACCTTTAGGATAGGTTATTGGCCTAGAAATAACTTAATTTTGATGTAGTTGTAAGGATTTCTTCCATAATATTCATGTCATCTTACATTTCAAATGGAGGGTTCAGATCGGAGTGCTCAAAACTTAGAACTTCAGAAGTGTTGAAGTCAATTTTTATATGCATTTGTTTGGGGTGTTAAAATATTTCCAGCGATATCACTAAAAAGCTAAGCTTATTTTTTCTCGATTTTTAGCTTATTTTGCCTCTAAAAATTCGACTATTATTTAAGGCTATAATGGCATCACGACCTCAAAGATCTTTTGTGCGGCTCATGTAGAGTAGAATGGGACTCTTTATAGTTTAGGGATTCATTATCCTTTCCCCAGATATGTGAGTCTACGCCTAGCCGCAACGGGACACATTCACAGGACATGCTCCGCTGTTCCCTGCTTCGACTTACCAAGCCTAAAGAGATCTCCATTTACTATCCTCATCTTCTTCAGGTCATAATTAGGTCTACAATGCGTAGAATTTATGATGAATGGGTAAGGCGATAAGATTAGAAGCTCACGCTATTTTTGAAACACCGTTATTAATTACAATTTTTTTTTAACTATTTCCATATCACTTTCATTGATCAATGACGAGGAATTTGCTAATATTCATAGAATAGAACACAATTGCTAACTTCAAACAGTACGTTGTCATCTCATAAGACATTTCTCGCAATACTGGAAAACAGGAAATTGCACATTCTTATTTTTCAAATTTAAATTATGCTCATGATTCCTATATTTCAAATTTTGTAATATATCCTTGATGTTACTCTTCTTTTTTGGGATTTTACGGTGAGTCAATATCTTCTTCTGCATTTCGTGATTCCGCATTCGGAAATTCATTTACTCAGCTAATATTAAAAAGCGGCAGGCCTAATTAAACAAATTCCTTATAGGTACATAGATAGCATCGCGATCACTATCTGGTATGTAGTCGGTTCGCTCCTGACCGTATAATTTACCCTTGAAATAATAAATTAATAAATAAATCTCAATAACTCTTGATCTTGATGCAACCTATCTGGTATAAAACTGGGCCTATACAATCTTTTGACCTTAAACTGTATTGAAATTTTCAGGTGAAGTTAGAAAATATTATTAAAACGTAAAGGAGCTCTTGAACAAGCATATGAGTAACAATTTGATATTCCAAAGCATAATCTGAGTACTTTCAACTCCAATCGTTTAGAAACCACATTCTCTTAACACAAATGAACATTTATTATTGATGAAAAAAATAGAAAAAAAATACAGAACGGATATCTTAAAACTCATTTTGCATTCTCTGCATTTCTAAATGCAATTTTCTTGACTGCAATATCATGAGTGTACGTTGAATTCTAGTGTTCTCGGATAATTTCGCAAAATAGAGTGATCTCTGACGGAAATATTCCGTTTCCGCTTTGATGCGTTCAGCCTGGAGTTTCTTTGAAATTGAAGGATTTGTTGGGAAGTATTCTTCATTGCTAATCATTTCAGGTTCCGTTTGAGGTATTTCGTCTTCCTCATCATCCACTTGAACGTCATACTTAAAAAAGCAAAAAAAATACATTCATACATATAGGTATATGAAAGGTTAATCTCTGGGAAATCAAGTTGTTTTACCTCAACCAAGCATTCGGTATCTTCTGATATATTCTCATAAATTGTATTCTGTACTTTTATAGCTCGGACTTCTGTTTTAAATTTGTTTTCCTAATAAAATAAAAATATCATATACTTTCTCTTTCCCTTCCATCCGCCATTTTCAATTTCATTTCTGATCATTATTCATATATGAAAATTTCATTTGATTTGTCACTTACGGATACGGCGACACTTTCGCTTGAATTATCCTTCGAAGATTTTGCCGAGCTTGGGGTCCTTCGTGTAATTATTCGATGCACCACTTTTTTTCCTTCTGTTGGCTGTTTAAAAATAAATATTAAATTTGTTTAAAATAAAAAAAAAAAATTACTTACGCTCTCGCCTGCTTCCTATGGATATAGAATAGTGGATTATCAATTTAAATATGAAATATATGGAGAAATAAATCAACTTACGTAAAATAGTGCGTTTCTAAGATGCTTTTTCGTTTTTGTGTGTGTAGTAAGGTCGGAATATTTTGCAATTAAATAGCACTTGCAGTACCTGCAAAATGCCCGATTTTTATCTGATTCGTCTTCGGTTAGCCAGTTTCGAAATAAAGGAACCGTTTTCCATTCTTGGCGAAATTTTTGAAGATAATATGCCTTCTTCATTTTAGCTTCCATTTTGGCTTTTTGGCTTCTTCCCGTCATCTTTTGGCGTCTTTCGATTGTTTACACACAGGCTACACTGGCAGCTTATAGATTGTCGCACAAAACATGCAGGTAGATAACCATATGTGTGTGCGTTTACGGGCTGCCTACTGATCGGAAATGAAGCTAGCGAAGTGAAAATGTTCAAAAATTTCAGAAATAATTCACATAATATCGCATAATTTATATTTTGGCATATTTGGCTTCTTTCCGTCACTCTTTGGTGCCTTTCCGTTTTTACGTGATGGCTACACGCGTCATCTATTCGTTGCAGTAAAACACTATTAATTGTTTAGTTATTAATAGCGGGGACGAATGTTCATTACAAAAGCGATTATCTCCTATATATTTGGTACTAAATTTATCAAATTTAGATTTAAATACGATTAATTCTATTTAAAGCCGCTTGTCGTATAATAAGTTGCATTTGTAATCTGATTTTCTCGCTAATATGCCTGCCACACGTAGATCGAAATTGCTCAATTTCAAAAAATTTCAGAACAAATCTGACATTTGAAATTGAGGCAATTTCAATTTTGTTCTGAAATTGCTCAATTTCGATCTACGTGTGGAAAGCATATAAAAGCCTATTTTGAGTTTCGTACAATTTTGTGCAGCAGTGCTGACATATGTCAATCGTATTTAGTAGTTAAAGGGCTCTACGCTCTAAAGGCTGGTCTCCAGTTCGGTAAGGAATGTCAGCAGAAATTTTCTATTTTTTTCTCCAAGGAAAAAAGGTAGTACTATAGAACTTTTTAGTGCAACAGAAGCAATCTGTCATATGTCACATGTGTCAAAAAAGTGAAACGAAACACAGAAATTGAAAAGGCGCGATTATAAACGTTCAGAATAAAAAGCGCGCGCATACGTATAATTCTTCTACTCTCTTTAACAAGCGATATTAATTCGCGTTTATTCTCGTTTGAGAAATTTATTAAGCGTTTTTGGTTTTTTGGGGTTTTTCTCCATTTTTTTTTTTGAAAAAACCCGAAAAATGGATGCACTATTTCTATACAATCACAACTGACCTACCTCACTTGGCAAAATTTCTCCAAGAAACAATTCATTTGCAATTATTTCTGCTGATAGCCTGGGATGCCGTGCACATTTTACGTCAAAAAAATGTATTAAAATATGTACTACTTTTTTGCCGAACTGGGGACTGCATGCAGAAAATTTCTTGAAGAAATATTTCTTAAGCATTTCTTTGGCTTTTTTTTATATGGAGTTTTTCATTCCTTGGGGAACTGGAGACCAGCCTTAAGACAGCAAGCAAATTTTCTATACCAAACATATGTAGAAAAAATAAAGAAGTACTTTGGCTTACTTTCGCTACTTGAACGCATACGTTAATTACAAGTAATCGGACTCACAGGGTTGCATTTAAGTCATACATTTTCTATATTTTTGCCGATTTGTCATCGAAATTTCAACTCTGATTTCCTTGTTGGAAAACAATGAGCTCGTTACTTCCTTCCAATATACTTTAACACCGTTGAGCCCTTAAGCAAAGAGTGCTATATAGATCAATGCCATCTATTGTTTTTCCCGTTTCAGTTTTTACTTTTATTTCATTAAGAAGTACTTGTTATTTAACGTATTGAACAGCTGATGCGACAATTGTTGCATGCAAAACTGTCAGTTCATTATTTCGATATCAATTCACAAGTTTTAAAGAATCCTGAAATTGAACGAAATAGGAAGATTTTGTGAACGACGTGAGCTACGTTTATGTTACCCTACGTCTTTACATTCAATATTTCATAGCATACCATCTGTCAAATTTATGTCTTTACATTAGCAATATTGCATGGGTGAGTTTGTCCATGTAATGCCATCGGCCTATTGGGTCATCAAAATATGAAATGACCGCCCGCCAGATTTTTTATAATTATTTCGTTTCAATTGGGCGCCATTATTTGATTATTTCTTATAATATCTTTAATTTTTGAATTTCATCCTTTAATTGGTATTAATATTTGTTTCTTATTAGGTAAACAAACCATCGTTGATTCCTATTATGGATATAATGTAGGCAATAAAAGGCTCGTGTAGCTACTGAGTAAAATTCACATTGTAATGGGACTTTTCAAACAACAATTTAATCCTTAAGCAGTACACACGCGTGAAGAAAAATTTTAGCAAGTGTTTCTTGAAGTGTTTGGGTTGCTAATACCAAGAAGATAGAAGATATTAAGAGAAACGCTTTCAAAAGCATACTTTTTTTTATACGACCCCTGATTGCTCAAGCTGTTTGGTAGTAATTCTTGATTATAGTATTTTAGTGTATGGTGAGCCTCAAATGCTTTAGGTACTTCTTTTCTGTGCAACAGTGACGTTTGTCTTATACGCTATTTACACGTTAAGACATTTTGATAAAGAAACATATTTTCGTTCGCAATGGTGGCAGGGGGAAGAGAGAAAAACGCTCCCATACCACATCCCCGTGCGTCCCTAGCCAACAAAAATTGTGTTTCATTATCGATAAGTCTTAATGTGTAAAACTAGTATTAGGGGTGTCCACTTACACATCCAGCAAGAAACTGCTACCGACACTCACTAGGCCAATTGAGCAAATGTTACATTCTCCTTAATTTGGATAAGCCAAAGTGATGCTCATGAATGAAAATAAAATTCTTTATTTATTTAATTTATTTATTAGGTATAAAATAGAACTGCACTAGCAAAAAATACTTTGAAATGTTCGATTTGGCGCAAGAACTCAATAAAGTACCCATTAATTTACTCATTCCAGTATGTCTGTGATGTTTATACATCAATGAGACATGTCGCCATTTAATTATTTCAAAAGCGCCCGTTTACACGGGGAGAGGACTACCCGCTCTCCTCTCTCTCTCTCTCTCTCACAAACACCGATTTGTTGAACGATGTTGACGTACGTGTAAATCGGCGTATGTATATCGAACATTCCTTGTTTGTTTGCGGTATAAAAAGCAAAAGGAAATCCAGAATGAGTTTGAGGTTTGTTTTCGTTTTTGGAAAGAAGCAGTAATTTTAAGTTCATATTTTTAAGGAATTGCAGTAAAACGACAATGGAGGAGGAATTTGTGATGGAGTTCTTGCAAGAGGCCGAGGAGCAAAACGATGTAAACGAGACAAATAAAACCCATTCAATGGATTAGTAATTATCTTATTTTTTTTTTTTTTTTTAGCAAGATACAATGAATCCCTTGGACATTACTCAAGGGAAAAATATTGAGGAGAAACCATACAATATTGAGGAGAAACCATATATTGAGGAAAAGGAAATCACAGTTGAAGCTGACGACGATGGCGTTTCCGAATTTTTGAGAAGAAAGCCAGTTAATGATATAAAATCAAAGGTAAGTTTCAGAAATTATTTAAAAAAATTAATTTTTGTAAATAATCCCTTTTTTTTAGATCTATAGAGAATATTCAGACGAGGATATGGATAAACAACAAAACAAGCGGCTCAGACGAAAACGAAATGTGCGGAATGGGAAAAATCTCGACAAAAGTTTACCTATCGATCACAATTTCCTTGGCAATCTATACAATGAAAAATTGAAATCCGAAATTGATTATTTAAGGAACAAAACCAAATTTTATGAACAAGAAACGGAAAAATTGAATTTCGCACGGACTTTAATGATCTTGCAAGCGAAGAAAGCTCGCCTAGACATAGAAAGACTTAAAAGTTAAGTTATTTATACTGATGTACTTACATATATTTAAGTTTATCATAAAGTTCAGATTTAATATCCCCTTTGAAATCAAGTAATGTTTTTTACGCAAATTATGTTTTACTGATATTGATAATTATGTATTGCGCTGTGCATTAATCTCTGGACATAGAAATAAAATTACATATGTATATCCTATGCTGCTCTCTAAAACATAGTGCGTCAATATTGCCGGAACGCTGAGTACCCATATCAAAATCGGTCTTCGCCGTTCTAGTTCTAGTAAAATGCAATATTTCAACAAAAATACTCGAAGTTCGAAAACACAAAGAGGTAGCAGCTGAAAAATTAGCATAAGACAGCGAAAATCTCCTAATTCGTGCTCTTTTCACCCCTAAGAGCTAAATTTAAGGAATAAAAAATATACAGCCCGATTTTGAATTTACTTTTCTCGAGAACAAAATTCTTCTTTTTTGGAAAAATGTTCTTAAAGGTTTTAAAAAACACATTTTTTTAGTTGGGAGCTATGTATATGAGCTAAAAAAAAATATTCGCTCCTTGAGTCCCTCCCTCTCTTAAGGAAGAGAGGGTATAAGTCAAAGCACACAAAACATCCCCATGAAAAGGTTAATAAATATGCCAATTGTCATTGAAATCGTTTCGGAGTCCATAGAAAATTGACAAAGCCAGAATGTTCTTTTTTTCATTACTTTGGCTATATTTCTCATTTAGTTCTAGAAAATTTCATTTATATACTGCATGTTTCGCTGAGAAAAGCATACTTACCTGGCGTAGAGGTTACCGTGATCACGAAGGCGGTTTCTCCAGGGTGAGGCTTGGTCATTGCACTATAGATCGAGTTGACCTCTGCGATTATTCCTAATGTGAATAACTCGTGCGTGTAATTTTTGCTAGCCGGGAATGGCGTTCGCGCCGTCCCGACATAGATAATACATTTCAAATTAGTTGTGGATTTTACTTTATGGTGGGTGTTTCTTTAGGCCTTGATCTTCAGTTCCGAAAAAATTAATACGAACAGCAGCAAATAAGGCCTTGAATGTTCGATACTTGGAATCACAGCGGTGCTCAAAACAACGTCCTATATGCTCAAAACACACATTCATAGTTTTATGCATATCGTTAGCTTCGGATAGAAAGGGCGTAACTCATTTTTTTTTTAAAACGAGATTTTTGCATTTTCTGGTGGTCGACTCTCAAATACACCCCCTCCAAAAAAATTGACGACCTTTGATTGAAAATACCGAAGTTATAGTTACTTTTAAAAAAGCCCTAACTCATAGCGAATAATTTTGCGAAAGAAAAAAGCCCTAACTCACAAAAAGACGTTCAACTACGCCAGTGATGGCGAGACCTATAAATTAACATTCATAACTGTGCATGTGCATTAGGGTGATGACTTTTTTTGAAACTCTTTTCCTGTATCATAGTACGATGAACTTTTATTAAAGACTTCATAAAATACTAATTTTAAGGTTATTTTGTAAAAAAATGTCACGCATCAAGTCATTTGAAAAATTTAATTTTTGATTTTTTTTCCAAATTTTTGATGTTACTGTAAGCAGAGTAGCTCCTAGAGGGGTCAAATGTAGGACCAACTACCATTATTTTTTTATTCCCAACAATTTATCCAAAAATACCTTCCCCCTATCTCCACTCCTTAAGGGGTCGCCCATACAAAATTACCTTAATTTTATCACAATTTCAGACAAAATGCCTGTCACTACAGTCAAACCCCTCCTAGGGGGCTGATATATATGACCGACCCCCATTATTTTTTTACCCCAAGTATTTTCTTTAAACATACCTACCATCTATCTCCCCTCCTTAGGGGGTCCCCATACAAAAATAGGCTTAAATTAAAGAAAAATGCCTCACGAACTTCAATCTATAACATAGATGCCGTAGGAACAAGAACGAGCATGTTCAATATGCATATTCGAAAAATTTACAAAATTACCTTTTAAACGAGCCTAATATGAAGAATATTGGATTCGTTTTTGGTATGTTTTAATAATATGTTATAATTATTATTTTTTTTAAAACTGAATTTTGGGTTCCATCCCCTAACTGGCCAAATAATGACCTTAGTAGAAAAAAAATAAATTTTCTACTCAAATGCCGCAAACCTCAATCTATGACGAGTTTTTTGAGACTATAACCATTAAAATCGGTTAGTGGTTTCTATTCATAAAATTAATTCAAAACAAATATTTTTTTAACACATTATTCACTGTTTTCACGTTCCTTTCTTAAGTCTTTGCATGTCTCTCTTGGTCTGTATGCATGCAAAGACTCAAGACACGAACGTGAAAACAGTGAATAATGTGTTCAAAAAATATTTGTTTTGAATTAATTTTATCAATAGAAACCACTAACCGATATTATTGGTTATAGTATAGTGCTGGATCGCATCTTATAATTTTATTTATATTTTAAACTTCGCGTACAAAGACCTAACTCACGTGTTTTGAACGAAAATTGATATCAAAAAGCCCTAACTCAGAAAACTGCTCGAAACACAGAAAAAATAAAAATTCAAGCCTAAAACAAATTTCGTGCGTAGTATTTAATTGACTTTGCGTTTAAACTTTTTTTAAATATCTAACCTTTGCGATTTTATGAAGTTTTTTCCTTCTCCTGTAAAGTAGCAAAATAATGAGTTACGCCCCTTTCTATCCGAAGCTATCGATATATTACTATATGTGGCACTCTACAACAACTATGCTTGTTGAGTTGAAGTAGGCCCCCATTGCATGCATTCTTATGGCAAAATCAAAAACGTAGCACGCCCCCGAGAAATTCCGGGTCCGGTCTAACAAATCTTTTCAAATCTTGTAACATGTACCAAAATGTTTGGTATAACTCATATACATGTATAAGTGTTCGTCAAATATTTTTTTGTTAAAACTCATTTTTTTCGACTAAAATATGGTTTTTATATAATATCAAAAATCTTTACGTGAAATATTCCTTTTGTTCTTCAACAACGCTAAAGAAGAGCACTCATGCGTCGAATATGACCGAATGTTTGTTTACAAAACAGAACAGCTTAGTCGTCGTTCATACTATGAGACAAGACAAGCGAGAGACACGGTGGTTGTAGGCAAGGGACGTTCGGGGTAGAGAGAGGGGTACGTGTCTTACGTACTCGGCGACACGCTTTGTGCTTGTCCTTCTCATCATAAAAACAGTGCTGCCATATTTTGGTAAATATTCTCTTCTTATGAAGAAGCATATCTACAGATTTCGGAAATAATTTAAAAAGCTAGCTTTGAAGTATTAAATACGAAAAATTGTGGAGAATAGCTTACACTTTTTCTAAAAAAGATCTTTGGACCAACTTATTTTGTCGAAAACCGTGATAATAATTTATTTATCTTATTTCAAGAGCGTAGGGGATTTTTAATTCAGATTGTAGGTATTTCAAAATATTTTTTCTGGCAGCACTGTATAAAACCAGTTTCTTCTTCTATTTCAAATGTCGCAGAGACAATTTTTACTAGTATGAACACGAATAAGACACCAAAAGAGAATTCACCGTGTCTCTCGCTTGTCTTGTCTCATAGTATGAACGACGACTTATATGAACTTTTCAGTGATGTAGAACAAATTCTAGCTCGATACCAAACTAATGGCTCAAGTACTTATAACAAATCATGCTAAAATGAATACGAAAACTACTTATTTTTCGAACTCCTCTCTTGAAAAGGGCACAGTATTGCATAATCTTTCATCAAAAGCCTAAAAGGTTGTATACTAAAACGAAAACATTAAAAAATTTCAATGCAAGAATGCTTAGTTACAAAATTGAGTGAGTACTCAAAACATTCTAGCATCTCTAATTCGGTTGTTGTTGGGAGTGCCACATATAGTAATATATGGTTTTATGCATGCAAATCAGTCTCCTCGTTCGGCAGTTGAAATTTTATTCTACATCTGTGTGAAAGGCAAAAGCAAATTTTTGCCACTGCCCAGTAGTCAGCGGAGCCACCACAACACACTAGCGATTTCACTAGTCACTGGGTGTCGGGGATCGGTCCCTTTCCTAACCAAGACGCTGGCGAATTTAACATTACGATCTCATTGCCGGGGACAGGTCGACCTTTATAACCAGTCATTTCGCTAGCGAAAAGGGGCAGGCAAATGGCCTAGCACCAGCGACTGAGAAAAAAAGAAAAATTTCATTTTTGGTTTGACTTTTTTTAAATTTATTTATTTTATTAATTATATTTTTTTGTTTATCTATTTTTTATTTGAAATCTTTTTTATCTTACTTTTCTTAAAATTTTCTCGTCTCCACCGAGCCTCGAACCGCTGACCACCAAGATCGCTGGGCGAACGCCTTAACCATTATGCTAAACGAACGAATTTAATTTCTTGGTCAAAATGCTCACTTGAGTTTAGCGTTGCTCAGATTTTGGGAAACGTATTTAACGAATTTTTTCACTCCAAAAATTGTTTACTTGAAAATGAACCATTAAAAAAAAAATAATAATAAAACCTTAAAAATTAAGGGAAAAATGTTTGTCTTCCAAAATAACTGAACTATGAACAAAAAAAAAAACTCTAATTTATAAAAAAAAAGTAAAAAATTTAGGAAAAATTCTCGCCGCCCGCAGGGATTGAACCCCGAACCTCCCGGCTATCGAGTCATAGTTTGAACCACTGTGCTATCGAACGCTTGACGGGAAAATGATCAGAATGCGACGTAAAAGCAGACAACAGCAAAAACAATCATACGCAGCGAATAGGGAAATGTGAGCTGAGGCCTATCTACTCTTTCAGGTTCTTGTGGTAGGTGAAATGGCTAGTCATCAATGACTGGCACTTTGGCATGTCACAAATATCGGGGGCGACCTACTGACTACTGGGTGGTGGCATTTTTGAGCACCGCTGCTTAGAATCGTCGATCGGTACTCACTTGTTGCCAATTTAGCAGGATCTCCGCGGAATTATAAAGACATTTATGACCTTTAGTGGAGTTTTAAGGCCAGAAAAGTGGTCAGGAAAATTGAGACGGGACCTCATTTGGGACCAAGATGAAAACTGGTGCCTTGGAAATTTTTTTTACTCAAATTCTATATATACCAATTTTTTCGATTGTTTCACATACATATCTCTATCTCATTAAGTGTAAGCAATATTCTTTTAGTGTCTGGAGAAAAGTTGTTGATATTGAATAGGAGAAAAAAGATTCTCAAGAAGTTAACCGTGAAAAAGTGCATCCAGTGGCTTAAAATTGCAAATATGCCCATCCTTTACCGTACTGCGTATGAGTAATGTGGATTAAGCATACGGCGTATGTCGCGTCACTCACATTGCTCATACGCACTAAGGTAAAAGATGGTTATTTTTGTTATTTTAAGCCACTAGAGGCACTTTTTCTGGATAAGTTTGTTCTGCATCTTTTATCTCCTATTGAATACCAACAACTTTGCTGAAAACACCAAAACAATATTCCGTACGGTCAACGAGACACAGCTACATATGTCGAAAACAGAAATAAGAAGAAGAAAGAACAAGTAAGAAAGCTAAAGTCGGTCAAGCCCGACTTTGAAATACCCAGCGTTCCGACATTATTGGCGCACTATGTTTTGCCTCTCCATTTGTGGGCGTGGCAGGGGCGGATGTCTCCCATTTTTACTTAGGATCATACTCGGATCCCGATATACCTGTGTGCCAAATTTCGACTTGGTTGGTCCAGCCGATTCGGAGGAGATCCGACCACAGAAGGACGGTCAGACGGACATGTCTAAATCGATTCAGTTTTTGATCCTGATCAAGAATATATATATATGTCTATATCTACGGAACTTAGTTCTGGCTGTTACAAGATTCGCACAAAACTAATATACCCTGCTTACGCTGGGTATAAAAGCAAAACTCCCAGCCGGAATTTATCGCATGCATGACAAAAGAGACCAACTAACCTTCTCATAAAAAATATAATTGAAACCAGAGCTCACTGCAACGGACCCTGCTTCAAATAAAATTTTCATTTGCAAATGAGTGGATAACTTGAGTTGAGACTGTTTCAGTACTTTGGAATTCATGAGGTTTGCGTGAAATTTTCCGCTGGGCTATTGATTTTTGAGCAAAACGTTTTAAACGGCTTAGGAATACCTAGTTTGAACGGGATTACTCGCGATCGTAATTCAAGGGGCAAATCACGTAATTCATATTGCCATTTGAACATAGCATTATCGCTTTTTCCTTTTTTATGTTCGGAGAATAGTATTTAAAAAAATTTTTTTCACGCCTTTCGCAAAAACTTTGAAACAAGTCTTAACTGATCTTTTCATCTTGGAATGTTTCCTCATATAATAAAATTAAAGAACACTCCAATTAAATTGTCAAAAACCCATTTTTCCCACCAAAATCTCATTTTGCGTCGTGATTGCATGAAGCGACAAAGCGCTTATATAAACGACCGGCCTTTTTCCAAATGTTAATCTCATGGTAGCTCCACAAATGACCAGCGTATAATTTTAAAATTTCGGACACATTATTTCCGTCAAAATATTCGGACTTCAGGTACGTGGTATTTCTTCATGCTCCAAGTGATTAAGAGTAAGTCAATTGTTGTGGCAATTTTTTTTGAGATCGTTGTGTGAATGAATGCTTCTATAAAAGTCATTACAGCAATTATGCTTTGTTTAGATTAACTCCTACTAATCCAAAGAATTATCTCGCAATTCACATAAGTAGTTATGAATTTTTGAATTACCTTAATAACGGAAACGATTTAAGTGAAATAATTCTTTTGTTTTGAACAAGCTTTTGCTAAAGTACAAAATGAGGAATAAATTAGAGGTAGTTAAAGAAGGGAATAGTTTTATCCATTAATGATCAAAATAGTTTTGCTTTAAGAAATCATTTTAATGAATTATTTCTTTTATACAGTCTGAAATTTGAAGTATACCAATTTACTAACTAAAGATGCCTGAGTTCCTCGAAGGATGTATGGACAAAAATTTTTTTTATATGTACCCATGATACAAGAAAACAAGATAGCGCCACTTCAGTACCGCTATTTTGAGGCTCTCTTTGAGAGCCGAAAATTGAGTTTGTGACGTCACTGAGCGAGAAATTGTTGTTGTTTCCCATGCTATTCAAAAAAGTAAAAAGCCGGTTTAACATGGGAAACAACAACAACGAATCGCGATTTTGAGTTTGTGACGTTTCCTCTCTCAAGTGGCGCTATCTTGTTTTCTTGTATCATGATATGTACATAAAATATGCATGTCCATCGAGCTTTATTTGAGCAGTCCCTACATTGGGTTAAATGGATTCTACCTCCAATTCGCATGAGGATGAATTGCATAAAGCTGCATTTTGAATATACAGGGTGTTTCACACAAAAGTGATATTCATTATAGGGCTCGTCCAAGATACAAAGAGATCAAGATAGCGCCACTTCGGGTATCGCTATTTTGTAGCATTCCCATTGTTGTTGTTTCCTATGCTAAAGTATTGTTGTGACGTTGGGCTTAACATGCAAAACAACAACAACGAAGCTCTCATTTTGTATTTGTGACATCATGGGGCTGAAGTGGCGCTATCTTGTTTCATGGGGCTCATCGATGGCGTCATGGTGAACAAAACATCTTATGAGAGAGAAAAGAATTTCAGGGGGGCCTTTAAAACGTTACCCCCGAATTTTGATTATTTTCTTCTGAGGTGAGGCGAAGTTGGCAGGGTCTTCTAGTTATCAGAAAACTAGCTGATCTGGCGAACTTCGTAACAGCACTCAGAAGAAACTAATATTTTAAAAATCAATAAATAACTAAATATATGCAGATCTCTTTCCATCCGTCTTTCTCTATGTGAAAAGAATCAAGCATTACTAAGGGTATCTCCAGTCCAAGGGTCTGTCATAAAAATCCCAAAACTGCCCAAAAATCGGATATTTTCGAAATATATCAATAAAATTTAGCATTTAAGGTTTTATATCGACCTACGATTAAATTGTATAAAATTGGAAAAGTGGGAATATGAGGCCCTTAATGGTCTTAAAAATCTCCATAATACCTTGTCTTAATGGCAGTCTGAGTCGGGTTTTGTATGGTCAGGCTCGGGCAATTTATTTAGATTTATTGATATTTTGAATAGAAAACGACACAATGTACCTAAAACGAAGCAATTTTACCTATTTTTCCTTTGAAGAAAAAAACGTCAGAGAAAGGTACAATTATTGTACCTACTTTTTCATCCCTGTTTCCAACAAAAATTTTGAAAAATAATTTTTGTTCAATTTCGTTATATTTCTCATTTAGTTCTAGAAAATTTCATTTATATACTGCATGTTTCGATGAGAAAAGCATACTTACCTGGCGTAGAGGTTACCGTGATCACGAAGGCGGTTTCTCCAGGGTGAGGCTTGGTCATTGCACTATAGATCGAGTTGACCTCTGCGATTATTCCTAATGTGAATAACTCGTGCGTGTAATTTTTGCTAGCCGGGAATGGCGTTCGCGCCGTCCCGACATAAATAATACATTTAATTGCTTAAAGGAAGGGGATGTGGGGATATTAGTCCGTCGTATATATCGATGTAGGTAGTTCTGCAATGATCACTCCATACATCTTGCGGGGAAATATAATATGAGCGCGCGCATACCTTCAAAGTACCTCTACCACCTGAATGCAGTTTTGTTTGGCAGCTTTTAAATCTCGACCGATTTTAAACAAATTTTATTCAGAATTTTGTCTCATAAATATGTGTGTGTGAAAAATATCCCTAGGGGGGGTGTAGGGGTTATCATTCCCTTAACAAATTTATCTAATTCTAAAAAGTTTTTATTTATTTATTTCAAAATGAAAGTTATTAATAAATTAACCCTCTAATTCCTGGCTCCGTCTCTAGACGGACTTTTTTCGAACAAATTACCAAAATAAATTATACCTTATAATTTCAGATTCATATTTCTCTACCAATATGTCTTGTCTGAACTTTTCAGTAAAAAAAAAAATTGTGGCATTAGAGGGTTAATAACTTACATGCTAGGAGGACCACTGACAACGGAGGCCTTCGGCTTCTAAACAATTTTTATTGGGATGGCGTCTTGTATAAGGATCGAAACTTACAACACCCTAATTATATGCTATGGTTTTTCCTAAATATGGGCATTTCCATGGTTGCGCACGTGACAGTCGTACGCATTTGATGCAAAAAATTTCGATGAAGTATCAATTTTTTCAACTCCTGTCTCCCTTATCTGACAGTTCCTAAGCTGTAGAATAATTGGTTTAAAATGTGGTGGCCAGCGAAAGTGCGGTCCAGAGATATTTTCTATTAAATGCTGAGGCGCACGTGAAAAAAACGGGAGTCGGTTTTTTCTTCATCTACTGCACTGCAAAAATCTTCCTAAATAATATGAGGTCTTTAGGGAAACTTCATGAACAATGACGAGATATAATATATTGCAGTTGTCGTGTCAAAACTTTTATTCCAGAAAATTCCTTTTACTTTTTATTTATTGAGGTATATTATGATACGTTACGTGACATACGTGACGTGACATTTTTTTTCAAAAGGTTTTTGTCATGAAAATAGGCTTTTATTTTAACCTTTTTTCATTTCAAATCATCAATTCTGGTATTATAAATAGAACGGCCAATAATAAATTTTATCAAAAACAATATTTAATTGAGCTTGCGTAATTAGAAGATAATTATCAAATTATTCGTTAAAGATTTTTTGTTGTTGTTGTTTTGGTTGATTCTTCTGAGTGGAATTATTAAGGACGATAACTTCCATTGATCAGGTTACTAAAATCGCCCAAATTTCATAGATAAAGCACTTTTAAAGGTAATTTGAAAAATACACATACAACAAAATAAGCCTTTCCCTATGTTTTACAAAAATTAGGGCTGACTATAACCACCAATCTTCTTAAATAGTGGAATTGAGATGTGTTACTATGATAGTTCATACCCAAAAATTGTTTTAAGGAACTGGGGCATTTTCATTTCCGGTAGACCTTTCTGTGGAAATGCCCATATGCAAACACTTTCACGGCGATTTTTGACATAAAAATTGACTTTATCGAGACATCAGAGTCAAGAATCGTTAGAAGAGACTCCACCCTTTCATTTTTTATTAACTAGAAAACGAAGCATATAAAATTTTAATCTATTGAATTCTGGCCAAGAAATACACCAAGGATTCAATTATATTATACTTTCCCTTCATAAACATTCTTTATCATTATGAAGAGACAACATATTCAATATTTGATTGGCTTTAGGTCAGTGTTAGCCACTTTTCAACCGTTATTGATAAATCGTTTAATGAATCTTTTTTGCCGGTTCTTCTTTTTCACATTCGTCTGAATCTTCTAAGCATATTCAATGCTTTGCTGTTTTCTTTTTTTTTTTTCAAACCTTTAACGGGGCTTTGAAGTAACGTTTCGACTTCGCTATTCAAATTTTCATCTAAAGACAGAAGGTCAAGTTCATTTCCGTATTTCTTTCAGATACACGGAAAGTGGAATCCGACGAGACAAGCAATAGTCCATTAAATGTTTTCATTGACTTGATGGTTAATTTTATTCTGTTTCATAAAAAAGATAGCAGAATTTCAGTTCCTTGTATTTGGTCAGTTGGGGAGGAATGATTGAAAAATTTATTGAATAATTTATTGCTTTTAAGGTGAAAGTTTCGATTATTTCCCAAGCTTGAGGGTGCCATAATTGTTTTATATTCTGCCTTGTGTAATTGGATTGGAAAGGCGATTGTAAGTTTTTGGGTCTTTTAAAATTAAATTCAATTTTGTGCCCAATGCATAACTCACTCCAACGTAGAGTTTGCGATGAGCAGTCGATTTAATTCTGACATGTCAATCTTCAATAAAGGATATGGATATTGGAATGAATTCGATTTGTTCAGGTGTTTCTCAGCTGGCCATTTCTCCCTCCAAAGTCCATCCAAAGAAGGGAAATCTCATATGGACGGCAGGGCCGTAACTGAATTTTTTCGCGGGACGTAAGGGATTTCATGAAGGGCCGCTGTACAACTTGAGTACATTCTACTTGGATGAAATACTTTTACTGAATATTGGGAATTGGGAAAATTTTTTTCTTCAGTGATTATCACGAAGTTTTTCAATCCAAAGCAATTGGTTCAGAACCGTGAAAAGAATTTCTAATCAGTGTTCCACTGTTTTTTCCTGGATAATCTACGAAGGAAAAAACTCCCTAAATCCCTTTTTGCCTTAGCAGATTATCCAGAAAAGAAAATAGTGCAACACTGCATACATATTATTTTCATGGTTCAGAACCATTTGCGTTGGGTTGAAAAATTTCGTGCATACCCAAAGGTGATTTTGCGTTTTTTCTTCCGATTTTTGGTAAAAATTGTTCAAATTTGCAGCGGAAAAACGGTATCAAGTAGTACTCGGATGCAGTTCGTGTATATGAAGAAGTTGTTTAGTTATAATCTTTCTATATTTGCATCAAAAAATGTTGATAAAATGTTTATTGCCTTGGGAGCTATAGACCATACAAAATAAAATATCATAAAAAAACACGTCAAATTTTAGGATTTTTTGCAATTTTCCCCTACTAGATATAGTTTTTTCGGGTCGGTTTGTACTAAAACTATTTCAAATGAGTTCAGAGCTATAAATTGTGATAGAAAGGAAATTAAAATATTGAACGGATTCCGAGATATAGCCATAAGTAAGTGAGTAATTTAATTCTCGGCCCCACTTTTTGAAGTCTATTTAAAAAAAAGTAGAGGTGACTTGACAAAACTGAGTACGAGGCGTTGTTATACTCAATGAGCACTTTCATAAACAGTCGTCAAATTTTTGTTTACACAAATGTGTCACAATATGACGCCAGTTTTTCCAATAAGGACGACACACGAAATTTGTTTGCTCTCATTTTTCTTCAGCGCTTAAGGAAGTCATCTACTTGTACTGTAATGGAATGAGAAAGTATTTTGCATATATTAAAGTTATGACTTAACAGCTAGAAATGAAGCAAGCAGTGTCCTGAATATCTCTGCCCCCTGGCTACGGCTCTGATGGACGGGCATCGGTTTTTTCAACGGACAAGTGGCTGTGGTCGATTCTGCGCCATCCGACTCCCTATTTGTTTGAAGTTTTCATATATCACTGGAGCGTCCAATAATTTGACAATAATCGAGGAAATTTTGCAGGCTTAAGTATAGGGGCGGACTGGGGGTCAAAGGGTCCACCGGAAGTTTGAAAAATGGGGCCCCGTTACCTAAGAAAAAAAAAAAAAACCTGACAGCTAAAAAGCACATCGCAATAGAGGCCCACCGGGCATTTTCCCGGTTGCCCGGTGGCCCAGTCCGCCCCTGCTTAAGTACGTTCGAACGTAATTAAATTGATAGCTTGAAAGAAGTGAGCTTAAGCCGCCTCAAACACCTTCTTCTGATTGTAGTTGTGAGAAGATCTTTCGGAGAAATATGTAGGTTTGTTAGCGAAATTAAGGAATGGCGCAGAGATTTGTGATTACGAAACGAGGGCGCTCTTTAATAGATTTCTTGTTATACGAGTTTTATATTTTTGTCTATGAAGAAGTTAAGAAATAAATTAAAGATATAAAGACACATTATTTGGTTGTCAAAAGTACCATACAACCATAAGGTATTCCAGATATACTCCGTTCATATAAATCTCTATAGCTGCAGAGTTTGCCTGTTTCAGGTCCCGAAAAAAAAAACAAACGAACATACCCCGCTGATCATGAACAACCTTGATTGAATTTCTGAATTTATTTCAATTTATTTGAATATTGTTTAAATGGAAGAAGGAGACAGAAGAGAACAAGTTGTTTAATGGGCTCAGATCGAGTTACTTTGCCGGTTATCGCTCTCTTGGAAAAAATTTGAAAAAATATTGAACGATATTTTACAATCAAGGGTTTTTTTTTTATTGAAAATATTTATGAGTATCTTTCGCATGACAACACTGTTTAGGGTTTTAGGTCCTATACTAAGAGTCTGCTCTTGGGCTTTGCTTACGTTTTTTTATTTTTTCATTTTTAGCTGACTAACAATGACGGGCTCTTACAGAGGGTGAATCGAAAGCGCTTACTAAGAACGGGCCTCATGATTCTAGTTTCAGTGAAAAAGAAGTATTCTATTGAAGTTTTTAAAGGACTCCGAATAGGCGTTGTTCGGGATCTCCCTTTTTATAGAATTTGAAATAAAATTTACCCTAGTTTTCATCATTTTTTGTCAATTTTGTCTTCAAGTTCGCCTGCGCCCTTGGCAATGAAAAGTCCGACACTGTGAAAGCAATTTAACTTCTAACAATTTATTTAGCAATTCGAATGCTTGTTTTTAGTATCTTATGTAACTGAAATATTTTGTTTAAGGTCTGGTCGATGACAGTTTTTAATAAAAACAAAGAATTTATAATTAAGGCGCCGATGGTCAGTGAACGAAAATTCGCTTACTTTATTACCATAAAAAATAAGGAATGATTGGTTACATTTATTTAAATCTACGCATCATAATACGTATAATAATATTATATACAGCCACTTCGATTATCTTACACTGAGAAAAAATAGTAAATCTACAATTTTTCTAATTGAAATGATCTCAAAAATGATGAGTATTTACAGTATGTCTACAACTAACACGTCTCAAACATCATCGCAAGGGGAACCTATATGGTTTTCGGGCCTGGCAAACCCGCGTACCCTAGCCAACAGTTTAACAGTCCTGAAGATTGGGTATAGAATCGCAACTCGCATTAATTTCGTATAGTGTGGATCGAGAGCCCCACGTGGCTGACCACCCATACCTGATCATCTGAGAGGCCCCCTTGTGGGATTCTCGCTGGGGTAGCACCAAATCTCGACCAATAGATTTTGATTTTGGCTATACCCCTGCATGAAATAAAATTGCTGCACTCACTGTACACGCAGTGAAACCCCTTAAAGTCGAGAGAAATATCCAAGAAAATGCCTCAACTATGATACAAGCCCTCATGTTAAAGGCAATTTCATAAAGGAGATATTCATATACAGCCCGATTAAAAATATTCCTGGTAAAGTTTTTCCCTGAATACTTGAAAAAAATTCTTCAATACTAAGCATACTATACACGAAAATACTATGGAAAGTATTCCAAAGGAGTGATAAAGGATTCCTATTGACACTTTCGTGAGCGGACTGCAGGATATTAGTTCAGGTGATAACTGGACACTGGCTGCTTGGTGCTCACCTATATAATATGGACCTCTTTTGGAGGTGTCTGGAACCAGGGGCACTGTCACTGTCCGGATTCTTGCACGATCAAGATTTATTTTCTTTGGGGAACCATGGCTGATTGACTTACAATGTATGACTGAATAAAATCTGTCAACAATATTAGACTTCACGAAGAAATCTAAAGCCTTTGGGAACAACATGTTCCAAGGTTAAACAGAAACTGTCTCCAACATCGCGTTAGCCCTCTAATGCCACAATTATTTCCATGAAAAGTTCAGATATGACTAATTTTAGGTAGAAAAAACACGGAAATTTGGAAATATTTTGGAAAAAAGTCCTTCTAGAAATGGAGCCAGGAAATTAGAGGGTTAACATGTAGGTACTGACAAAGCTAGGGACCCAAATGATCAACCAGTTTTACCTCAAATAACTTAAGCACACTGGGAAGGGAATATAAAAGGAGCAAGAATTTCAAAAATATTTAAGCAGAGGAGTCTTAGAACACTTAATTTGTCCGCCCAGAAATTTTTCTAGGAAAAAAAACTCCCGTGGAAAATATTCATTTAGAATAGGCCTGATAGAAATATTTTTTCCAAAGAGCAAGTATAATTGACTCCTTCAAATGCTTCATCAAACGTCCCCATTATAACCTTTTTTTTTTAAACCAGAAAATAAGTATTGAACTTAATCAGTGGCGGATTTCACTTATAGGCAACATAGGCAGCTGCCTAGGGCGGCAAATTTTCAGAGGCCGGCAAATTATGACCGTCAATGCACCAATAACAGAAATGGCGAAAATTAGGCTGCTCTCTGAGGCGGCCAAATCCCATCTGCCTAGGGCCAGTGGCGTGTCCAGAGAAAGAGTGCTTTGATAGTGCTTATATTTTCCACAGTGGTATATTGAACAATTATAAAACATTAACCCAAAAAAAATTTGGGGGAGCTAGAGGAAGTTTAGAGAGTTATGGACCGAAAACCAAAAAAAAATCCGAAAAATTCATTGCGATTTGGATGAAAATTTATATATAGAATAAGTGAAAAAATCTATGAATTTTAGCACTAAAATTTTTTAAAAAAACTGGTCCTTTTTGGGCCAGTTTGGAACTAGACCAAAACTAGACTAGTTGTAATCCGTTTCTTGAAAAAATTTCGACGCCTCTGGACACGCCACTGCCTAGGGCGTCCAATTGCCTTAATACTCCACTGCAAAATATGAATAACTTCCCCCTTAAGGCTAACTTTTGAGTCTATAAGTAAAAAAAAAAAGCATATTCTATGGATTCAAAATGCACTTTCAAAACAAGGACATATAAGATCGCTACCCAAAAAAAAAAATGAACTCAATTGATATCTCTCTAGCATTCAAATACTAGTAACAGCTGTTGCTAGCACTACCACCACTCAGACAAAAAGTTTGCTCCGGCCAAGCTGGCTGATTGCATACACAAAAAGCTTTGAAAAGCGAAAATTTTGCCCACCGTGTGCGCAAGCGTAGCTCGTTTGAAATTGGGAGAAGAGCAGCACCGCTGATTCCACGCCGAGCATGAAAATTATGTCTAACACAGTTTAATATCAGCGTTGTTTTTTTTTTTTATCTCACCGCTCTGCCGGTCTCTTCGATCGACTGACTACCTCTCTACGCGGCCTTTTGATGATAAAAAGTAAAAATAAAAAAAAACGCCAAAATCTCGACACTTCTTTTAAAATTTTATGCAATCAATGAATTTCTGTTAGTTGACATTCGACTACGAAACGACTCAGAGAGTTCGAGCTGAAGCGAGCCTTCAAAAGCGTGAAGCGTGAAGTTTACGGCCAATGAGGGGTTAACACTTTCCCTTCGTTTCGATTTGGTTTTTGTGGGTGCCGTAAAAGTGTAAAAAAATTTATTCCAAAAACAAAAGTGCAACAAAAATTGGTCGTAATTCGAAAATTCCTCAAAAAAAAAAATAAATAAAATAAAATAAATAAATTTTGAGAAAAAAAAAATTTGAAATTGAAAAATCCGAAATGCCCGCTAAGGTCGTGTCGACGCTAATGGCCGAGAGTGTGCTGCTCTCGAAAGCCATACAATTCATTTCAGGATATTCTCCCATAACGATTTTTTTGTTGGCCGTTGTGACATTTTCTCTAATTGCCTACAATAGACGGCGTGCGCGGATGGTGCGTTTAATTGAAAAAATTCCAGGACCTGCCTCAATGCCGTTTATCGGGAACTCGATCGAAATGAATGTCGATCATGATGGTGAGTCCGGAGCATTGAAATAACAAGAAAAGACATGCGAAACGACAAAGCTAATCTAAATAAAATCAATTCAGAGTTTGACTCACACTTTGCGGTCCATTTAAGTATGCAGCGTGAAAAATTTTGACCATGAATTCAGGTGACGAACAATGCTGCCAGATAGGTACAAAGTGTGAGCAATGCAAATGAAAAGTTATAAAAAATTTTATTCAAAAAAATTCATTGTAAATGTTCAGAGAGAAATTTTGCACCTTGAGATGGATGGAACTGCTGCATTGAAATGTTCTTGTTGCAGTCAAAGGGTTAATGGTGCAGAATATACTGTCCGCAAAAATCCTTATTAAATTTCTGATTATTCTTCTTTTCAAAGTCGGTTAAATCAAAATAATTTGAAACGCTTTGCATCCACATGGCTTCCCACAAACGCCAGCCACTATCAAATTTATTTGCATTAAAAATTTGAATTCGATATCAAGAAGTTCAAACGCAATAAAAAGAAGAAGAAGAAAAAAGTAATAAAACGCAGTCTGAAGTCTTTGAACTTACTTCATGCTTGATTGACGGCTGAAAGAAGTGTTAATTGATTTCATTAACTGAAATCAATTTGAATTTGAATTTGAATTTGTGCAGTCAACATTTTCGAGAGGCTTATTAGAATTTATTCATATTTGTGGTATGATTTTATAAGTTATTTATAATTTAAATTTCCATAATTTTGATAAAAATTTAACATTTTTATAAGGCATATTCTATAGCTTTAAGTTTTTTGAATTTTGTTATTTTTATAAATTTCGATAATTTTTAGGAAATTGTTCTTAGATGATTATAATTTTATATTTTATGAATTTTATAATTTTTATAATTAATTATAATTTATATTTTGATAATTTTTATAATATTTATTTATAATTTTAAATTTTTATAATTTTTATAATTTTTTATAATTTTTATAATTAAATTTTTATAATTTTATATAATACAATGCTTTTGAAAGGGAAAAAGTTAAAAATAATTTTTTTATACAATCCATGAAGAGCGCTGAAAATAGAAAAAGACCCCCGCACTTATTTGGAAAATGACCTACAATCATTTTTTCTATTGTTCGTTGGAGTTCATATGTGTACGTATGTACGTATGTATACCAAAAAGTATTCGTAGGTGTGAAAGCTTTTTGAATCGGAGATTAAAATTCGGAAAGGAAAAAGTTTTTACTTAACTTAGAGCAACGATTTTTGGATTATTTAAAAATTTAAATTTAAAATTTATAATTTTTTTATAAAATTTTATTTAACAATGTGGGTACAATAGACAGCTGAGCCTGACAATACAATATCCGACACACTATATACATAGATAAATGCATCGCTATGTATATTTTTTTTGGAAATTTCTAATAGAAAAATCCCGAAGACCATGCCCATTTTGCCTGAAATCCATTATAGAAATTTTTATGCAGAGAAAATAGTGTAGAGTTTAGAGAATCTACCTTTGATTGGTACTCTGAAGACCGTCTTCATAATTCTACAACTCTACGTAGAGCTGCTGTCGACATATTTAGAGTACATTGTACTCCACGACTGCTTACACTGCAGAAGAATGTTTTCTCTATGACTCTACAGTAGAGAAAATCACTTTCGCAGTGTACACAATTTCTCACAACCGCTCTTTCACCACGTGCACTATTCTAACTCTTGGGAGTTTAAATTCAGATTCAGATTTGGGCGCCCTTGAGGTACCCCGAAAAATCGATCGATCAATCAAGTCCGTTCTCGAACTTGTTCTTTCTCAAGTCTCCACCAATGAGTAGGAAAAAAAAAACACTCCTCAGTATAGTTCGGCGAAATTGCATACAGACAGACAGACGGATGGATGGAGAGACTAATGGACGGATGAACATGGCTGTCTCGACATAAAGTGCGTCGTGTATAAAAAGTAGGTATATCCTGTGCTCATAAGCATCTTATATACTTACATAAATATAGCTTCTGTCGATTTTTTTTTTTATTAAACACCCATCCCCAGTATCAAAATTTAAGTACATAATCGAATATTTCGGTGCCAGCATGATGTTCTATTTTTAGTTAGTAAGGACACAAACCCGAAGAAAAAACAAATCCCAAAACAAGGCAATACTTTCATCTGCTTCAGGGACAATGATGATATTCTATGTAAATATCCTCATGGACCATGAAAAAACGTTCACATTTCCACCTAAGGTTACCTCAATAACGACTGGGATCAAGGATAATTTCTATAAGATGCAAATTTCTTGCAAGTCTCAACAATTCGCTTTGAGAATGTGTCAATTTTCTAAAAAAAATCATTCGTACGACGACTTCAGAAAAACCTTTAATCATTTCAATGAAGCTCCCAGTGAATGTAAAATTCATTTTTCGATACTAATTTCTTATCAATTAACACTAATTCTTCTGCCGTGATTTTGCAAAAATGTGACAAAATTTATCGCAATCATTAATTGCTAATGTTTTATTTAAATGTGCATTAGGTAAGCTCTTAAAATAAATCCTTTAAAAATGATAAGAACAAATGCCTTAAGGTCATGATCATCAACTGATCGTTCTCTCTGAAGCTTTCATGCCTCATGATTGGGTGAAATGGTTCAAAGTTGAGCACTAATTTGACTAATTGACACTTTTGAGAAGCTCAAAGCACAGTGACAACGTGAGAAAAATCAATCGCACAATTAATTTGCATTTATTTTTAGCTCAAACACCAAAAAATCGTATTTAATGCCTCCCGCAAATGGGCAATCATAAATAAAAAAATTCAACTATTTAAACGGAAATTCTCGAAAACCGTAAAGAGTAAATATAATATGGTCTTCCCTTTCCCAGGGTCCGTGGTTCGATTCCCGGCACAGGCGAAACGGAGTGTAATGTTCCAAGCCTAGCACTGGTTTTTCAAAAATCGCATGTTTAGGGGGCACATTACATAAAAAGACATACACTCACACAGACACAAGAAAACCTCCTTGGTATCACAATGGGCCGATTAACGGCCTAAGTGGCAGCCAATTCAACCTACCTACCTACCATGGTCTTCCCTTAAACGTGAAATTGCCTCGAAAAATTCGAAAAATCGTAAATCAAGAAGGCTTAGAAATGAATGCACGAAATTTTTTATGAAAAATTTTACACTTTTCCGATTTTTCAATCTTTTTACTCTAAAGGGAATACCCTTAATAAAATTATTGATGCGCCAATAAAATCACACACCCACGCGTGTCTTTATTGACTGAAAAAGTGTGTTCTTAAAATGATTTTATTACTAATTGTTCCCGCTCTTTTAAGATCTTTTTTCGGAACTAATCGAAAAGGTAAATATTAATGGTTTAAAAAGCCTGAAGACTCGATGAATGGTCTTTGATTACAGCCAATTATCTTTAGTAAAGGTAGTTTGGATTTTCTTAACAAATCCACAATCCAAAAAGGTACCCATGTATGTATGTATGTACATCAAAATGGATTTAACTTGTTATTTTTGAAGGCCATATAAACCTAAACCACAAACCTTCTTTATGAAATACATAAAACGGTTTCAGAAGCAACAAGTCTTCCTGTATAAAATCGATTGGTCATTCAAATTATAACACCCGGTTCGATAGCAATTTTTTAAAATCAATTCCGGATTTCGATTTATTGCTTCAGCTTACTTCCTAGAACAGAAAATTTTATAAAGAACTCTTTTTCGTATAACTACTCCTCGGGTATGCCAATCAAATCCGTTTTTACTTCCGCATCAAACTTAATCTCGGAGACTGGTACCTACCGATCAAAAAATCTTAAGAACACACTTTAAGGAAAAATCGAAAAACAAAAAAGAATTATGTTATTATAGCATCCAATCGAAGATGAAAACGAAAAGATTTTGCGCGCTTTGTCTTAGCAGTAAAAAAAAAAAAAAAATACTGACCCCCGAGAATTGGTTCAATAAAAATTATTATCTAAGAAGAGCCATAAAATAGCGAGCCAGCCGTTAATGGATTCTATCAGCCTCAAGTGGAGACGCTACGGACAAGAAATTTCGTGCGTATAATCATCCATAACAAAGCGTTCAAACAACCTTGAACTTGAATCTAATATTTTCGAGAAAAAAAACATGTTTTATTTCAGCGAACAAGATTTTACCGTAGCTAAATGATAGCAGCAACAACAAAAAAAAGATAGAAAAAGAAAAATGTTGATAACAAATTCAAATGCAAAGTCAAGAAGTGAAATAAATACATTAATTTTTCCGTAGCCTCAACGGTTATGTTTTGGTTCCATCTTTGACTCATAGTTAAGCGGAAGCTTGTCTCGAATTACATTTTTTTACCTTCTATTTTTCCAAAGCAATTAGTGATATATTTCACATATTGTGCTCTCTCTCCCCATCTATCTCTCGCCCGCTCTCTCTCTCTCTCTCATCATTATTGGAAAGAACCGAATTACTTTGCATTAAAAATATGCTTTGGGGTCTATGTCAAAGGTTGCCATTGATCATTCCGTTCATCACGTTTCATTCTTTCTTTACACCGAGAGAAAAAGGTAGTTATATTAACTGAAAAAGCAGGTTAAAATAATCGAGTTCACCGTTAATTGTTAACTTATGTACAGTAGCGGTCAACTCAACAGTACAAACATAACAGGTTGGCTGATAAGTCCCCAGTCTAACAAAGAAAAACACATTTTTTTGTCAAAATTCGTTTTTATTATTTAACATAGTTCCCTTCAAGAGCGATACAACGATTATAAAGACCTTCCAATTTTTTGATACCATTTTGGTAGTACTCCTTAGGTTTTGCCTCAAAATAGGCCTCAGTTTCGGCGATCACCTCTTCATTGCAGCCAAATTTTTTCCCTGCGAGCATCCTTTTGAGGTCTGAGAACAAGAAAAAGTCGCTGGGGGCCAGATCTGGAGAATACGGTGGGTGGGGAAGCAATTCGAAGCCTAATTCATGAATTTTTGCCATCGTTCTCAATGACTTGTGGCACGGTGCGTTGTCTTGGTGGAACAACACTTTTTTCTTCTTCATATGGGGCCGTTTTGCCGCGACTTCGACCTTCAAACGCTCCAATAACGACATATAATAGTCACTGTTGATGGTTTTTCCCTTCTCAAGATAATCGATAAAAATTATTCCATGCCCATCCCAAAAAACAGAGGCCATTACTTTGCCAGCGGACTTTTGAGTCTTTCCACGCTTCGGAGACGGTTCACCGATCGCTGTCCACTCAGCCGACTGTCGATTGGACTCAGGAGTGTAGTGATAGAGCCATGTTTCATCCATTGTCACATATCGACGCAAAAACTCGGGTGTATTGCGAGTTAACAGCTGCAAACACCGCTCAGAATCATCAACACGTTGTTGTTTTTGGTCAAATGTGAGCTCGCGCGGTACCCATTTTGCACAGAGCTTTTTCATATCCAAATATTGATGAATGATATGACCAACACGTTCCTTTGATATCTTTAAGGCCTCTGCTATCTCGATCAACTTCATTTTACGGTCATTCAAAATCATTTTGTGAATTTTTTTGATGTTTTCGTCGGTAACCACCTCTTTCGGGCGTCCACTGCGTTCACCGTCCTCCGTGCTCATTTCACCACGCTTGAATTTTGCATACCAATCGATTATTTTCCTGGGGCAGAGTCCGGAAACTCATTATCAAGCCAAGTTTTTGCTTCCACTGTATTTTTGCCCTTCAGAAAACAGTATTTTATCAAAACACGAAATTCCTTTTTTTCCATTTTTTTCACAATAACAAAAGTTGCTTCACATAAGACGCTTTATCTCACAAACTAATTGAATTACAGACGTCAAATTTTGACACGAATCATTTGAAGGTTGCCACTATATAAAAATAATATGCATTTAATACTAGCGACGCCATCTATGTGTCAGACCGGGGACTTATCAGCCAACCTGTTAGTCAATAAGGTTATAACTACCTGATAGTTGATATAACTGTCTCGCGGTTAAATCAACTGTCACCAGCGACTGGGAAAAAATAATTTATTTTTTGCTTTGATTTTTTTTATCTTCTTTTATTAATATTTTTTTTTATTAAATTATTATATTTTTTTTTTATTTATTTGTTTCTATTTAAATCTTTTTCTCTTTCATCTCTTTAAATTTTGTCGCCTCGGCCGAGCCTTGAACCGCTGACCTCCACTTCGCTGGGCGAACGTCTTAACCATTACGCTAAACGAACGAATTTAATTTGTTGGTCAAAATGCTCACTTGTGTTTATGGTTGCTCAAGTTTTGGGGAACGTGCTTAAGGAATTGTTTCACTCCCAAAATTTTTTGCTTGAAAATGAACCATTAAAAAAAAATTAAATAAATTAAAACCTTAAAAATTTAGGAGAACATTTTTGTCTTCCAAAACAACTACACTCTGAACAAAAAAAAAAAAACTGTAAATAAAAAAAACAATCCAGAAAAATCCCCGCCGCCAGCAGGGATAGAACCCCGAAGCTCACGACTGTCGAGTCACAGCTCAAACAACTGAGCTATCGAAAACTCCGGAGATGGTTGATTAGAATGCGAACTTATACGTCTAAGTGAACGAAAGCGAATTTGAATATAAAAAGTAACTGTTTTTCAACTGTTCATTTGACTGCCTTTTTCAGTGCATTTAACGCGGAATACAGTCTATTTGACTACTCTTACTTTAACTGTTCTAAGTAGTTGATTTAACTGTTGTTATTTCTCTCGGTGTAAGAAATCGCTAGCTTAACCGTTATAAGTGGCTAAATCAGGCACGCAGCCAGGGGATGAGTTATTTGGGGGTTCAACCCAATGAAGGTTAAAATACACCACACAAAATGCCGTCCTAAAAACTCCGACACGCCAGTGAAGAAACAGCTCTAAATGCCTGAAGTACCAGCACTACAGTTTTTGCCCAAAATCGGTAATTTTGTATAGATTTTTGCAGAAAATTTTTCTTCGAAACCCCCTAAATTGAAATTCTGGCTGCGCGCCTGGGGTAAATTAAACTATGATGGTCAGAAATTTCCAATGCTTTTTTCTCAGAATGCCTATAAAAAGACAGTAATGGGTCTGACGTGCAGGCCCGCTAGGTGCAAAATAAGTAAAGCTTAACCAAAATAGGTCGAATGGACTTATTGTTGGTCGAATTGCTCGTTGACCTGAGTCATAAACAAGCAAAATCCATCCAAATTTTCATACAAAATATTTGATATTTTTGAGGCACGTGGATTTTCGGGTTGTCGAAGCAAATACACGTTTAAGGTTTTATGGTCCATGAATTTTTTATGGGGCATTTCACATGAAGCGGGCAAAGCAAAAAATCAGGTTCTGGATTATGTTTGAAATTTCATTACTTTTTTTTTATAGTTTATGTGAGATCTGAGTAAATATGCATATTTTTTCAAGGTCCGGTTACCGGCTTTGTTGCTATGCGACTTTTAAAAAATTTAAAAGCCAAAGGAACAAATTATTCGGATGCCATTGATGCAGATAACCCAATCGAATTAACAATAGCTAAATAGTTCTTATGAGAGAGTGTTGGTGTGTTTAATGATCAACATGAGAAATTGATTTTTTTTGTCAAAGAGTAAACCAAAATTTGAAAATTAAAATCAGTTCCAACTTCGAATGTATTCTTATTTTTTCTTTAAAATATCAATTTTAGTCTAGAAAATTAGAGTGTTATCTCGACCCTTTTGGAAGGTATACAAAGGAAGGTACTCTCACTTAAGCGGACACCAATCGCATCGAAAAGTAAATCCGCTTCACGGAGGTGTCCGCTTAAGAGGAAACTATTTGAGAAGCAGGACCACTCTAACATTCCCAAAAAGTGCCCGTTTAAGATCGGTTTTTTTGTCACCGTAGTTTAAGAGGAGTGTTCGCAAGGAGGGAGTAGACTGTTCACAGTTTAAAACGGAGTGGATTGTGCCTTCATACCCTGTAGGAATTTGAACTAGTGTCGTACTAGTACTAGTGCAAGAGCCACCAGTACTAGTTCTTTTCTAAACCCCTGTCCATATAAAATTCTGTCGAAAATCAGTATAACATCTGTACAGGAAAGCATTAGTACAGTATGCACCAGAATTATTCTAGTACTTTTCGATCCAATTGGGTAAATTTGCACCAGTTAAATACTAGTGATGTTTACGGGAAAAAGTTTACAGAATCGTGGATTTTTTTCAATACAAAATGGAAATAAATATTTATAATTATAAATTTTGATTATAATAAAAGAAAACCATTCGGTTGTGTACTTATTATCAATTTATAACGCCTCAATGAATGAATGCAATTATTCCACTGATCACTAGTATAGTTATGGTGCAAACTTACCCACACATTGCACTAGTTCTTTTAATACTGGTAAAAGTACTAGTTCTTTTAGGCAAATTGCTTAACAGCTTTCTACAGGGTAACAAGCGCTCGCTTGGTTGTTACTGAGGGAAAATCGCTGGGTAGGCATATTCAAAGCTTTGTTTTGAGGATTTATCTTGTAGATGACATTATGATATATACATCATTTTAAAGGTAAAAAGCTAGGCATTATTTCGAAATTAAAAAAATAATTTTTAGAAAATTGTGTCTCGTAGAGAATCGAGAATGAAAACTAAAATACGAAATTTTTCTCATTTACCGTTATCAAAAAAATTTTAATTGTTATTTTTGACCATCTTCATATTTCATTTTTGAACTATTATTTGGGCTTTTTGGTCTCTCATTTTTCGCTTATAGTGAAAAATGTAATTTTTAATTACTTTTTTCGAAAAGCTCCGACAATTTTCTTAAAGAAACATTCAAAAAAAATTTCCATGAACAAATCTTTAGCCTCGTTATGATGCAACGAAATATGCTCTACGCAAATAAATCGCTAATTTTGACACCCTGTATTTCGGGCAGCCTATGAATGGAATGTACCGTAATTTTGCACATATCAGTCTAAACAACTCCACAAAATTTCATTCAAATCTGAGAGAAAAGTCTTTTCAAGTGGGTAAGTACACTTGCCGTGTTTTGCCCCATATGAAGGTACATAAACTCGTATGAACTAACCCAGCAAACATTGAGGTTTGTGAATTATTCGAGAATGATTTGACATTAAATTTACATATTTATCAAATTAATTGTAATTGTATTTTTATAAAAACATGAATTCTCAAACATTAATTCTCGATTTGAAAATGATTTGAGAGTCAAATTTGAGAACAAAAAAAATCTCAAACATTTGACTAATGTTTGCTGGGAAGGTACGAAGTGCCGCTCAGAGCGATGTGCGGGCCGTTTTCTCATTTATTCTTATAACTTCTAAACTATTATTAAATAACCGTAAATCAAAATTAAATTTGAATAAATTTAATACAAAATAATAGGCTATTTTTAGGTATATTATATTTAAATAGAAAATTGTTGAAATTTATGCCAAACTGGCCCGATAAAAATCGGCGCAGATTGTGCTATTTGCGCAGATAGTGGGATCCCAGCTTTGGAGGGCGAAAATATTCGGGTTTTCTGCGTCAATTCAATCCTAATGTATCTTAGAAACTATTGAAAGACCCCTACACTGAGCGAATTTAACCATGATTTTTTTAAAAGGGCGCATTGTTATTCACAGTCCTTTTGCTTTTCGAGCAGAACGAAAATTTCAAAAGAAAAATTGTTGAGTCAACAACATTTTTGGTTGATTTAAAAGAAAAATGTTAATTACATTTCTTTTCATTTGGTATAATTCTCATTTGTTTTCCACAGATTCTTATCTTAAGTCAAATTAAGTAATCAGTAACTGCTCCCATACAAAATGTACTAAACATATCAATTCAGCTGATTGAATAAGTAAAGTTAAGTTACGTTGAATCAAGAGTAACTGAGCCTTTAACCAGTTTTCTGGTTGATTTTTTTCTCTGTGTAGACGATCGATTCAAGTATTTTTAGGTTCAAATTGTTTGTTCTTCCATTGATATACCCAAGAATGATAGAATATAAGATTACGACATGCGCAGATTTTACTTTTATCCGAGCACATGTGAAGTTTTTTTTTGGCGCTGCCACAAAGTTGCGTAAAATTTTTAAAATATTTTTGTAAAAATGTTGATCAAGTTAACAAATTTTTTTTTTTTAATTTATCATTTTACAAGAATATCTTATTTTAAGGACGATACAAATATGTAAAAACCAGGTTTTGTGAAAGTTTCAAATTGGTAGTACGTTTTTCGAACGTCAGTGGCAACGCTGCAAACACATAAATTCTTTAATTGAAATTTTTTGTGTTGAAAATTTTCATCTGTCAAAAATTTTCAATAATTTCAACCAATCAGAATGCTTTTAACGCTACGTCACAAGTGTACATGCGCAGAAGAATCAAATTTTGAACTCTGATTGTCGTGACTTTATAATCTAATATCCTTGGATATACCTACTTGACACTTTGATTTTGCAAATCTTGAAGCTATTCTCGATTTCGGAGAAGTTTAGTTAGCATCTTATGAAAAAATTCTTCATACTTCACTCTTTTTGCGTTTTATTTGTTCAAAAAGACGCGATAACTTCATTAAATCGATAATATTTCGCTCTGCGAATAAATCATTTCCTTAAACCAAAAAAAAAAAAAAATATAAATTAAAAATATTAAAATTTTCCTTGACTTTGCTTAACAAATTTGATTATGTAGTTTCAAAGGCCATAATTATTTTTCCACATTTCCTAATTAATCAACCTACAGTTCCTGCTTCTCATTTAAAGACTTCGTCATGAGAAATCGACAAAAAAAAAAAAAAACGATTTTATTATGAAATCTTGTTCTATTATTTTGTAGAACTTTATTTACCGCTTTGAAAAATTTTCAATTCTTGATGATTTGCAGATTCCGTTGTTACACCCAAAGCTCTATAAAAATTCTAAAAAAAAAAAATCACTTATTTCAGGTTTTCTCAATGTCATAAATGTTTATTAAATTTCGTATAAATATTTAAAGAAGATGAAAATCTTAATTGTGTTTGTGAAAATGTTAATGTTATATCATCAAGTCATTTGTTTTACTTTTGTAATTAAGAATTAGACGTTGTTATTTTTGTATCGAGTCTGCCTCTGCGGCCTAAAATAAAAAATTTCGTAAGTTACGTCTTCTATCACGCCGGGCTCATGTATGTTAATTTATATTTGCGATGAATTGAGATTTTAACAGTTTGCATACCATAGTTTTCGGCTTTATTTATCGCGTGCCTACAAATCAAAATGATCGAGAAATGTTAAATTATGCAAATGGAGTTGAAAAGTTGGGACCTCTAAAATTTATTTATTTTCTTTGTACGTGAACGACGTAGGCCAAACTAAGAAAAGACCATCATCATCATCAATGGAGACATAAAAACATTTGCACCTACCACCAAAAATTTACACAGTCATAAATAATTTGAAAAGCAGCAAAGAGTCATAATAATATTTAGGTGGGGTATATAAAAGGTTGAAAATATATTTTGTAATGGTCAATTATATTAAGCGTGGTCAGCTCTATTTTTGGGGCTTTTGGTGGAAAACAAAGAGGCTCGAGTCTCGAGATATTTGGAGCTAAAAAGTTTTATGATATGCTTATGATTGAAATGCATCAGAAGTGGACCGAAATAATGGGGTTAGTCCGGTCCGCTAATTAGTAGCGGCCACATATAACCATATATGTGACTCTCATAGATATTGCGCGGGACGTATCGCGCCAGTTAGAAACATATGTTACTCGGCAGGAAAAAAATGAGCGAGAGAAATACTTTTGGTGAGTACCTAAGTGAAAAATGCTCATTTTGGTGGATACCCAAGACCGTGGTGGGTACCCAAGACCGTGTTGAAAAGAGCCAAAATGGAAACGGCTCCTGAGTGACATATATATGTAGTTATATATGGTAGCGGCGTTTGGGTTGGGCAACTGCTCAGGGTGGGTTTTTAGGCTGACTAGCGTATATGGTTGAAATGCTGTTTGGGTGCGCCGAAGAAAACTCGCTAATGAAAGGTTTCTGGAGCGCTTTCTAATAAATATCGGTAGGTAACAGTTTTCACTAAACGATAGAGTTGAGCTATCTCAATGAATATCATTGAAATCTTCCCTGAATTTACGCTTAAGTCACTCGGGCCAGAGGTGAGGTTAGGTTAGGTGGGTCAGTGAGACCAAGCATAGAACCAAAGGTTCCATACAAGGTAGCCATACCAGTGTTATCCTTAACCGAGATATCGTTGAGTTTAGGTTTGAAGACGCATGATTACCGAAACATACCAGTCCTCTTCGTGAAGCTTAGGAGAGTAGACATGTTGTACTCCGTGATGCAGTTAGAGCGGGACAGAGGTCAAGGGAGGTACACTTTTGAGGTGCCGAAGTTTTTTTATTTTGACATTGCAGTAAATATTTCGTAGCCACAATCGTAACCTTTCGACTTTACCGTGTCCAATCTGTGTTTATTCATAATATGCCAAAATATTTTCTACCCGAACATGTTATGTCTGCTTGAGGAAACTTGGAGGCGTTTTTCACCGCGCTTCAGCATCCCATTTAAGATTAATTCAGCCCTGATTTAAGTCTAAGCCTGCTACAAAAATCATAAAATTATAATTATAAATGGATTTTCAGTGTGTTAAAAAAGGTTTATTTTTTTAATCATTTATTCTTTCGAGAATTTCGTTTATACATTTCATTTAAATGCACTCGTCTCCAAAGAATATTAGTAAAACACCAAAAATCTGAATGACAAGAGAACATCCTTATAATTTGAATTTTAACGTGCCAATAAATTTTTTAACTTTCTGCAAATTAGCTTTCAGCCAAGATTTCAAGGTCGAAACCATTTCATATCGTATTCTGCATTGATTAAGCGCTAAGAAAACCCAAAAGTCTGAAAAGCAACGCAAACAATCAAATGACATAAAGCTTAAACTCTCTGGGAACACATTAAAAAAAGAACATAAAGCACAAAAAAAGAAAGAAAGGAATATCAATTCGGTTGAGGCCGACTCCGATGTGCGGAACTCTTTTCCGTTCCAACCTCTTATTTAACCCCTATGTACACCATCTATATGCATATTTAAAGGCGTTCGATTCAGTTGATTATGCCCCATGTTTACCATCTTACTCTGCCCTGTACGATATTCCCTTATGATATATTATGATATTAATTTATATTATATTATAATATTTGAGAGTGGCAGCGAGATTACCACTCCCATTTTCTTTAAGGGTCAGATTCCAAAATGTCCTATAAGTATAACCACGTCAATGAAAAGCGTTCCGTTTGGGACAAAAACGGATCTTTTTTCGATATGTATTTAATAATAATATGTATATTTCAATGCTGTCAGATGGCTTTTCTTTAATAGTGGAATTTTATGAATGCAGACCTTGCCCAGAAACCTTTTCGCCCCATCCAAATGTATTCATAATCACTTTTTATGCCTTTATTTCTCGTTTTCCGAGATTTCTATCGCACTTAACTTGTTAATATTAGTAAATAATGTTCACATATTCTTAGACCAGGGCCGCTAAATTATTTTATTTTTGAAGTTTTTGTAAAACGCCGCCTAAAAATTTGAGTTTATTGGGGGACAAATTTAGGCTTCATTTGTTTTTGGAAATAAAACTTTTCTAAAATTTCAACATTGATTAGCAAAAAGGGATTAATTTAACATTTGTTAAAAAAATCGGTATTTCTTATATCTCAGCGGACGGCCTCTGTGCCATTGGTTAGTTGAAATGCCAACTTACGAAGCGAGAGGCTCTGGGTTCAACTCCCAGCTGAGATCGTGGACGTTAGTTGTGTCGTTTTTTCTGTTTCTGGTTTTCTTTGCTTTTGATTATTCGTGGTATTAAAATGCGCCCATGAGAGGCCCAATTGCGACTTTTTTAATGGTGGCAGCCACACTAACCTCACCTACCTACCTACTACTTACCTTACCTACCTTACCTTACCTACCTTACCTTACCTTACCTACCTTACCTACCTAACCTACCTAACCTAACCTAACCTAACCTAACCTAACCTAACCTAACCTAACCTAACCTAACCCAACCTAACCAAACCCAACCTAACCTAACCTAACCTAACCTAACCTAACCTAATCCAACCTAACCCAACCTAACCCAACCTAACCCAATCTAACCAAACCTATCCTTACCATACCTAATCTAACCTCAAATAACCTAACCTAGCCTAGCCTTATCTAAACTAACCTACATATGTCTCAGCGGAACATTCATATCTGAGGCCAAAGAGCGGGGCGTCATCAAAATGCACCGTAGTCTAGCATACACCTATGTTAGGTAGGTATGAATATATTCTTGTGTATTCTGGTCGGTATAATCTTGATCAACAGCGAAATTTCTGTCACTTTGACATCTCCGCTAATAGGTCTTTCCTTTGCTCCGGAATTTGTACGAGATGTTACAAGATCGGCATCAAACTAATCCATCCTCCTGAAGTTGTGTATAAAGTAAAATCTTCTTTCTGGCTTGTGATACTAAGCCCCCATTAATATTTAACAACTTCGAGGCATACAAACAAACGCACCAGTTTCAGAAGAAAGAATTTCTATCCACAAAAAAAAAAAAAAAGAATTTGCATAAAATATACGAAATAAAAATTCAAGCTTATATAAATGAAAATCAGACATTAATCGGTTGATTTTAACTTACTGATCGTGTTCTCTGCACCGAATTCGTACTGAATATTCGGCTTTTTTTATGATGCTTATAAAAATAATCGGTCTGCCTTATTAAAAGCAATTGCTTTTTGGCGTTACTTTTGAATCCAAGCCGGTTGAATACACTCAATGTCTAAACGACATTCGGATTCCCATAATTCATCATACAATGGCAGCATTCGAAAAGCGTCAAATTAAGCTCAACAAGCAATTAAAATGCTTACCCAGCCGTAGTCTCAAGACAATTGACGTGATTGTTGCTTAAAAAACCCCGATAAAGCATAATTTTTGAAGAATATTCTCAGCCAAAGTGCTAAATCCGAAAGACATCAAACTAAAAAAAAAAAATATTATTTTTGTTAGAATCTTTGAGCTGCAATTCTTCACACGACCCTCGAGCTGAAAATGTTCATTAAAACAGCCTCCGAGGTAAGTCATGAACGTCATTAAATCATTTGCAGTGGAACACAATCCCCAGCAGCGACGCAGATATAACTTTGTTCTTTGGTGGGTGAGTCTAATATTCGACTCGAAAATCATTTTCGTACGGGCGGTATTTTTTCTTCATTTACCCCCCTCATCTATGACACTGCTTTAAGCTTAAGAAGGCCACATGCGACTTCGGACATGACATGAGGATCTAGCATTTTGTAAGCTGGTTTTACTTTCCTTGCCATTTTTTTTTGTGTATTGGAATTTCAAATTTAACCAAACTTGTCCAAGCAACTTAAACTTCGATGAATGTTGCGCGTGCGCGTGCGCCTTCATTCAAAAAGTGATCAATAAGTCGTAAATTCACAATAAAATCAATCGAAGGTTAAGAACACACTTTTGGTGTCCTCAAGAGTTTGCGATTAATTTTTTTGCTAAATCTCTCGAGACTCTCAGCTAACTTTGGCTTTGGCAGTTCAAGACGTCTTGGCATTGACATCGTTGCCAGCATGAGGCGAACAAGTTCTTTCTTGCGCGTACATAGAATGCTTGTCTTGCATTTGTGAGCCTGAATTGATGAAATTGTTTTTTGTTTTCGGCTCGTTCGCCTTGTAGAAAAGTTGCAAAATTCTAGGCTAAGCCATTTGCATAAAATGTATTCATTTTGGTATATAAAGTTTAAAATTGAATTGAGTTTTCAATAACTGAAACCGGATATTGTCGCAGAACATATATCATGGCATATCACAGCAAATACATACATCCAAAGAGATTTTTTAATTCAATAAAAATGAGGAGTTTAAAAATTTCAGTCCGAGACCATCGACTAATTCGCTTTAAAATTCGTATGGATCTTCTAATAAAGTTTTCAGGCAAGTGTATAAGTTAAGCTTTTCTGTAACATCTTTTGGAATAAAAGACATAGGTCGTTTCATATACATACGAGTCCAATCGGGTCCAGCAAACGGATAGCTAGGAAAGCTTGCCTTCCCTGGCAACTAACGGGCCCATTCTACTGGGCCTAACGTCACCCTAAAACTGGGGGCACCACCCAACCTAACCTAACCAACCTACCCAACCTAACCTAACCTACCTACCTTACCTTAACCTTAACCTTGATTAGCCTCAATAAGAGACCTTTGACCGTACCTTACTTATGGCACTCGCTCATCCGAATTTTACCTTCTAATAAACTTGACGGTTAGTCTTAATAACACTTTCATCAGACCTATACTATACGCTTTACCTTACTATATCCTAAAACACAATTATACATTACCTTACCTGTACCTTTTGGACAAGTCTTCCATATAAGGCCATGTACCATTACACATTAGCTAGACTTACCTTACCTGGGTCAGCCATATAGGGCCTTACTCTTACCTATATGGGCGCTACATCTAACCTAATCCTTAACACTAACCTGCTTTTCTCTTTCTCTATTAGTGTGGGTCTGCTTAATTGTATACTCCCAAATATGTCCTTTTGAGCATAAAATCCGGAACAAATTAAGATAGACATTATAAAAACTTAATAGAGAGATCATGAGAGTAAGAAATCGAAAAACTTGAGAAAATTCAGCCCGATTCTGAATATTCTCGGGGAACGAATTCCCAGGGAATTAATTTTTATCGAGGGTAAATTTCTTCTTTCTTAAATATTTGGGGGAAGAAATTTGATGGAAATGGGTATTTGCCCTATACCCATAATTTCCTTACCCTATCTATTTAAAAAAGGAATAGCAGAATTTGTATCTTCGAGAACAATGGGCAATTAAAGCTTACCTCATGAGTTCTCATTATTTTTTGTTTGTTAAATTGACACAACCATAGTTGGGGATACTTTGAAATCAAGCACTTCATTAAAAATCTTAGTATTAAATTAAAAAAGATAACTGCATGGAAATAGCAGAAACATAATTGTGATTGTTAAGAAAACAATGGGCAATTAAAAGCTTATGGAAATATGTTTGCTCCTTCATGATGAACAAAATCCACATTGCCAAAGCTGCCGAAATATATCCAATTTGGGAGAATTACCTTCTTTTCCATGGGTTCTATTAGGGCTCATCAAGTCGCAGATTGAATAGTGATTATAAGAAAATACATACAGTAAAATAGGTCCCAAATCTATCCTGTTAACAATAGAATAACGAGGAAAAGTTTGGAATTTGAACTTGTGATATTTTAAAGAAATTTCTATCAAATTCAAATATTTTTTTTCTAGCGATTCAAGCCACGAGTTCTGGGATTCAAAATTTGGTACAATAGCTCTACAGGGCTAATGGATGTATTCGTTTCTGAAACTGCATAGTTTTTGCCATGTCCTGACAATCCTAGCGCTTCTCTTTTTGTTCGTTCCCACCGTAGCTGCACAGTTCAAAACCACACCGCACACAAGTCTGCACAAGTCGATTTCATAGAAGAATAACTTTATTCACGTGACCCAAAAATGGCAAAAAAAAAAGCATCATAAATTTCTCTTAAATATATAAACGCCGTCACTTTTACCTAACGATTTGTATGGAAGCAAAATTAAAAACAACAATGGAAATAACAATGTATCATCCACTTACGATTTCGATAGATTGCACCAGAAAACGCGAAGCATAAAACAAAAAAAAAAATAGAGAGCAAGACACAAAAAAAGGTACTACTTTGAAATTGCGAATTTAGCAAAGTTTTTTCGGTGGGGACCTTTCAACATTTGGAGATGAATTACATAAAACAATGATTGAAAGAAAGGAAAAGCAAAAAACCAGAGAGGGTCCACTCTTTGTAATCTCATTATTACTATTTTAATTAAATTGTTGATATGCATCGCATGAGTAATTGTAGCTGGGCTCGGCGGTGCGTGTGCGTGAATTTTTACGGCGGCCCCAGACACGCCACAGTTTCATGTGTGTGCTTGTAATATGTACCTACAATATATGATAGCTTCAAATAATTATGAATTTCTATTTATTACCACATGTAGTAATTTGTTATTTTTGCAACATAATTTTAATTAAATGTGTGTCACTTCAGTGTAACCTTACCACGATAGCCATGAACTTATTTTCTACCCAAACACTTTTAGTCTCAAACTTATATTATTTTCTTATCTTTAAAGAACTATTTGCACGCATAACTGGATCACAGAAACTTTGGGGAAATCGCCTTGGCTTAAATAAGGCTTGGCAGGGACCTAGTCCATATATTATGCTGTTTGATCCTGAAACTGTAGAGGTAAGAACATGAAATTTGATAGTGCTAAGTCGGTTGGCAAGTATCTTAGCCACAAGTATTGACAGCAAATCATCAAATGATTTTTTCTCTTCTTCGATAGCCCATTTTGAACAGTCAAAAGTTCATTGACAAAAGCCATGACTACGATTACCTGAGGCCGTGGTTGGGAACCGGCTTACTCACCAGTTTTGGAAGGAAATGGCATTCTAGGAGAAAGGTTTGTACTCTCATTACATCCATTCTCACAGAGTGGGTCGGGTTCATTCAAAAAGATGGAACGGTCTTATATTTTAGATGTACAGTCGAAAATCTCTGTAACGAATTTGTCTCTATAGCGAATCTTCTCTAGGCTTTCTCGCTACCGTCTTAGGGCCTTTTTCTCTCCTTATAAGGAATTCTTTCTATAACGAATTTTTTTTCTAGTGTATTGAAACATGGACGTATCCAGAATTTCAGTTAGGGAGGGGCAGATACAAAAAGTTTGTTCTATATGTATGGTAGGAACTTTTGCGTATGTTCCTAGGTGTTGCCACATGTACGCATAGGTTTCCTTCTATCTTCAGAAAAACGATTTTGGCAGCCGTATCTCATTTCTTGATACTCTTGAAAAACTCTTTTGCGGTGTATACTGAGCAGAAACTAATTAGAGGGGGGGCAGCTGCCCCTCCCTGCCCTACTGTAAATACGCCCATGTATTGAAAATCGTTATAGAGAGATTCAGTAGTTGAAATGAGGAATGACCAACCTGACGATATAGATTAATTGTTCATCTCACCTTATTTTCCAAAAATTTATTATACATATGGGATACCAAATTAAAGGAAATCGATCCAGCAATTTAAATAAAATAAAAAATCTGGGTGTTAATTGGACAATTTTCATACCAAAATGGACATCCAAAGTAAAACAAATCGAAAGTTTTTTTCAGAATTTTTCACTTTGACCGTTTATTTTTCCCTCCAATGGGCCAAATTTTTACCATTAATTTAATTTTGGCTTAAAGCACATACAATTGGCATTCAAACTGTATTTAAGGTTTTTTTTTTTACGATGACCCATTATCGTGGGAAAGTTATTTGTCTTGACTTACTGCCTAAAAACTTTAAGGCCATATAACTCCTTAGGGGTGCATTTGCGACCCCACCCTCCCGAAGGGTAGCGAGGAAAAAGGTTTGTATTGCTTATTTTGCCGCTGTATATTGAGCAATTACAAGAACATATAACCAGAAATTCTAAAATTTTGAGTAGAGGCATAAGAGGAAGTTTAGATCTAGTTTTTGGACCAAAAACCGAAAAAATTCCGAAAAAATCATGGCGTCACGATTTGGATGAAAAATTTATATACTAGAATTAAGTGAATTTAAAATTCAAGAAATTTTGACGCTAACATTTAAAAAATACTGATTACAATTAGTCTAGTTTGGGTCTAGTCCCAAACTGGTCCAAAAAGGACTAGTTGTAATAAGTTTTTATGAAAAAGTTTTAGTAGCCTAAATTTTTAGATTTTTCACTTATTCTATATATTATAAATCTTTCATCATAAATCGGACGTTCATGAGTTTTTCGGCTTTTTTTTGGGATTTTGGTCCGTAACTTCTCTAAACTTCTTCTTGCCCCCCCAAATTATTGTTCGTTTAATGTCTTATAATTGCTCAATATACCACTGTGGCAAATATAAGCGCTACCAAAGTACTCTTTCTCTGGCTACGCCCTTGCCCTCCCGTACGATTTTTTGTTAGTTCTGACCTCCTCTATCGTCGGGAGCTGACCTTCAGTTGGTCGGTTGACCTTCACAGAACGGAACACCCTGTATATGACAAGAAGTTCTAATATCATTTATCTATATTATGGCATAACGTACCACCAGGAACTTTAAAATTTCCTATTTTCTTATCGCAGATCCTAACACCTGCATTCCACTTCAAAATTCTGGATGATTTCATCGACGTCTTCAATGAACAGAGCATTATTTTGAGTCGCAAGCTTGAGCGTGAATTGCAAAGTGAAGCTTTCAATATATTTCCATATGTAACACTCTGTACACTTGATATCGTTTGTGGTGAGCAATTTTATTTTATTTACTTACACTTTTATAATCTAATTTCAATGATTTTGCAGAAACCGCCATGGGTCGAAATATACACGCACAGAGCAATAGTGAATCTGATTACGTGAAGGCTGTATACGGGTGAGATTTCCATTGCTTGTCCGCATAAAAGTCGAATCAAAACTCAGAGACCGACGGATCAAAAAAAAAAAAAATCATTTTAAATGAACGCCACATTCATTCATGATTTTTTTTTTTCAAAGGGTTAATTTGAATGATGTTGAGTTACATTAAAACGGTACCTCAGCGAACAGGTACCAACAGGTAGCACTAACATCAGGTTAAACTAAGCACAAAAAAAAAAAAAAACACAAAAGTCATATCAAAATAAGTCAACCGAAGTCAAAGTCAAGGGCTCGGTGGAGCAAGTCCGTTAACTGGTATTTTACAGCCAAAAATATTCGAGTCGAGGCAAATTATGCAGAGCTGCTTTAGGTTCAAAGCGCATTTTATAGCTCGATTGTAACCGGTTATGTTTGTGCATAAATTGCTGGCGTGTGCCGGCCGGGCACAAACTTTATTACAAAAGTTCAAGATTTTTTTTTGAAGTTTTTTTTTTAAAGAGGTACTAATTTATAAAAATATAAAGCATAAAAAAGTCATAAAAGTCAAAACTAATAGCCAAAATTTCGGTTTGATTAACTGCGAGCGTGAGTGGACTGAGTTACTGTGGGTTTCAATCGGTGTTGAATGGCGAAAGAAGCATTTTCTTTTGCACTTTTCTTATGCACTTCGGCCTTCTAATCACGAAAAAAAATTTTTCAAATATTTTCTCCATTTTTCAATGAATTTTGAATATATTCGAGCCTTCAAAAATTGGCGGACATGGGCATATTTCGTCACTCTGACTGATCAGCGCCTTTGGAAAGCCTAAAGAATTTCAATTTTCAAACATCTTAAGGAGGAACAAGCAAATTTTTGAGCTTCTGAGATGGTTGAAAGCTCTGCAAAATCTTCTATTTTCTTCACCGATCTTAAAACTATGAAAGAATAAGTCTTAGGCCGGATTAATATCTTTAATTTGAGGGATAATTTCTTCAAATCGGATGATATATTTTAAAATTTTTTAGTCTTTTAAAATCTTTTCGAATTTTGCTCATCGAACTCTTTCATTTGATACCCATATCATAGGAGTTTCTTTCAAAATTATAAAAAGCCATTTTGTAACATCCGCCATATTGAAATAAAAATGGCAGCAATTAATGAATCGTATGTGGTCATCAGAACCACATTTGTGTGCCCAATTTCAGCTCGAAGTACTGGTTGCATTATGCCGAAACATACATACAAGTGAAGTCAAATAAAAGATTTAAAAATGCTTCCATACAATTTTTAAATATTTTTTCCGTGTTTAGAAGCCCAAGGTCCAAGGCCTTCATGCAAGAAGTCACCTCTTTCGAAAGAAAAGCGATACCAATAAACCTCTACTGACTACTGACTGCTGACAAAATTGTACACAATTGGACCGAAACTCCTACAATCGGTTAGGTTAGACAAATTAACTTCATGCATCGATCTTGTTTCTGCTTGAAGATTATATACCTATAGGTAATTATAATAACGTAGTTCGTATAGGAAAAATGAAGCATTTGGGTTCCAATTCTTCTCCACGTATAACGGACCTACATGTCGCTCTTTTACGGTCTTTTTATAGGCCACTCTGAGCAGAAATCAATGATTTTTTACGCTAAAATTAAAAAAAATACTGATTACAACTAGTCTAGTTTGGGTCTAGTTCCAAACTGGTCCAAAAAGGACTAGTCGTAATAAGTTTTTTGAAAAAGTTTTAGTACCAAAATTCTTAGAATTTTTCACTTATTCTATATATAAATTTTCATCGAAATCGGACGTCATGAATTTTTCGGATTTTTTGGGTTTTTGGTCCAAAACTTTCTAAACTTCTTCTTGCCCCCAAAATTTTTTTCGGTTAATGTCTTATAATTGCTCAATATACCAATGTGGCAAATATAAGCGGTACCAAAGCAGCCTTTCTCTGGCTACGCCCTTGGAAATCATGAACTTTTGCTCTTTCAGTGCCTAAATTTTATTGAAAGCTTTCAAAATTTCACATCCTTGAGAGACGTCGATTTTTATAGTAACTTAAAAATATTTTGATTCTGAAATAAAACCCCAAAAAAGTGATGGTAACGGGTGAGAGGGTAGGGCTGTTTAATGCCTCACTGATAGGCTTTAAAAAGAACGCCCCTTGCTAGCCCTACCGACAATTAATAACAAGTCAATTAGATTGTTAAAGAAGCTCGGCCTTTCGTCCATTAGGACTCTTTTGGAACTGACGAAGATAATCCAATAATGAACAGTGACGGTCAAATTGACATATCGACTATGAGAACAAACACTGCTCTTACATTCATAACATTTTTCAAACTCGAAGATCCTTTGTAAAGGAGATAATTTCATTTAAAAAAAAAGGAGTGAATGAGAACTAAAATATTTTCCCGCAGCATTGGAAGGGGAATAGACACTAAAGCAGCAACGTGCTGATTCAAAAATAATTTGAAAATACCTCTGGCTTTTCGAAAGTCTTGTAGTATAATGAAAATCCTTGCGAAAAAGATCACCGCAAAATTGTTGGGAAAGTTTTTTTTCATCCAATAATCAAAAATTTGATGTGAACTTTTTCACGTCACAATAAGAATCGAGCTCACAATAAGAATCGAGCTCCTCGAAAAGCTCATTTTCAGTTTGAATGCCTGTCAAGTGTTGCCTGTCAAAAGGCGCCGAGGCGTCTGCAGGATGAACGCTCGTGGATGGGTGCGTTTATTGTGTGCATTCATGTGCGAAATATATGTGAGATTAAGATGTCAGCAGGAAAAACAGAAACAAGCACAACCACACAATCGCAATCGCAATCACAACCACTCTCAGAGTGGCGCTCACAACAGGAAAAGTGAAAACAGTCGAAGCGCAAAATTAAACATTTCATTTGATAAGGCAACGAAAGGAGCAGGAACGCGCACGCAACGCTTCGCAGCTTTGCCCCATTCGATCTAACCAAATACATACTCGTACTTTTCTGTATTTCATTGATATATGTATGTATTTTTTGTTCTTGTTCTCGTCCTTTTTTTTTTTTTGAAACAGCATTGGGGAAATCATACAGAGTCGTCAATCGAAAATTTGGCTCCAATTCGATAGTATCTTTCGTTTTAACTGCCGACCATAAACGTCATGAGAGCTATGTGAAAACTCTGCATGGCTTCTCGAATATGGTTATTCGGGAGCGTAAAGCCGAGCTATCCGACAATTTGATGAACAATAACGTTAACAATAACGTACCGGATGCCTACGATGATTTCGGCAAGAAGAAACGTTTGGCATTTCTGGATCTATTGATTGACGCGTCAAAGGATGGAACTGTGCTCTCCAACGAGGATATACGCGAAGAGGTCGACACTTTCATGTTTGAAGGACATGACACAACGTCGGCGGCGATTTCCTGGACACTTTTCCTGCTCGGCTCGTATCCGGAATATCAAGAACGTGTTGTCGAAGAATTGGAATCGATATTTGGTGATGATCGCGAAACACCTGCGACTATGAAGAATTTAATGGATATGCGATATTTGGAATTTTGCATTAAGGATGCCCTTCGGCTTTTCCCCAGCGTACCGATGATGGCACGCTCTGTAAGTGAGGACGTTCGAATCGGTAATTATTGGAATGCTAAGCGTTTGAAATTCGAATTTTCAATTGATATATTTTGATTACAGGAGACTTCCTTATACCCGCTGGCACTACGGCCATGATAATGACTTATATGCTGCATCGCAATCCGCGAGTTTTTCCCAAGCCCGAGCAATTTAATCCAGATAATTTCTTGCCAGAAAACTGCGCCGGACGACATCCGTTCGCGTATATTCCCTTCAGTGCTGGCCCACGGAATTGTATTGGCCAGAAATTTGCTATTCTCGAGGAGAAGGCGGTGCTGTCAACGATTTTACGTAAATACAAAATCGAGTCGATCGATCGTCGTGAAGATCTGACACTCCTGGGGGAGCTGATTTTACGTCCTAAAGATGGAATCCGCATGAAAATAACGCGACGTGTTTGAGTCGGTGCTGGAAAGTATTTAAAATTTAGCCTGATCTTAGCCACTTAGCATTAGTTTGGTACGAAGCTTATAGTTTGATAGGAAATGTGTAAAAATTAATTAATATGAATTATTTTTAAGGACCTTAAACGTTTTATTTAAAGTCATTTTTTAAAATTTTCTAATTTTAAATTTCTTAAATTACAATATAATAAAAATGATACTTCATAAACACTTTTCTTTAAAAAAAAAAAGATTTAAATCAAACCCAGATTTAATTAGACATTAGTAGATTAGATTAGGTTCGGTTAGTCTGGCTGCCACCAAGGGTGACATACTTAGGCTCCACATGAGTCCGTTGTGATACCACGAATAGCGGGAAAACAAAGAAAAATAGAAACAGAAAAAAAGACACAAACGTCCTCGACCTTAGCTGGGAGTTGAACCTAGATGCTCTCGCTTCGTAAGTTGGCACAGAGGCCGACTATTGGCAAACACGGTGTCCACGGGTGCCCACATGACTATAAATAGAGAGTTCCCAGGTTCAAATACCACACAAGGAGAATCAAAAAGAAGAAATCAAAAACACTTTTTCTTGAAAAATAAACCATATAAACATATCTCTACTCGAAACGTATTCCAAATTGAATCAAAAAAGCAAATGATCCATTCTTTCTATGAAACGTATGAATCGTAGAGGACTAGAGGACTCGAAAATGGTACAAATATGACTTGAAAACGACTCGCAAAGGATATCAAATATGAATCCCCAAGAAGAGTCTCGGCTAGGGTTTTATTTTCTACCGAAAAAAGTATCATTTCTGATCAGAAAACGAGCGCATATTAATTTCAAATTATGTTAGTTGGGACAATACGTGAAGATTAAGGTGGATCGTTTTGTTCGAAAAAAAAAAAAAAAAATGATAATTCCACTAGTGAAATTAAATTCGAAGAAATTTTTTTTTTTTTGAGAAGGAATGCCCAGGGAACCGAATGTCAAAACCGAATTAATTTCTTGCTATTTCTCAAAATATGGTCCATCTTATATGTGCCTAAAGGCATGCTACAAATTATTACAAAAAAATTGAATCTATCTAGTCAAAATTGTCTTTTTGATTGAAAGTTTCTTTTTTTGATACTTAGCATAATTTTAGGCACGAGACTGTTCATGACTTAAGTTTCGAGAGATGTAGAAGATAATGTTTTTCTGCTCTTTTGAGATGTTTTCACCAACAATGGCGATGAAAATAAGTCGAATATCGAATGGGGAAAAAACATTGTAAATATATTTTTTTAAGTCAAATTATAGGTACACTGGAAAAAGTAGGTCTCTGGGAAACTTGGTAGAAAAAAAAAATAGAAAAAAAACATTAATGGGTCATAGTTAAATACGCCTGCCGCAACCATCCCTACCAGAGTCATATAATTTTACTTAAAAAAAAAATGCGGACTGCGGAAAAAGTGAGTAAAAATCTTGATTTTTTTTTGTAAAAAATCGTTAAAAAATTGTAAATAAATTTCGAAAAAAGCAATTCTGGTACCTGCGAGAACTACTTATTAGTGAAATAATATATTAAGGGGGTCTTCTCATTGAGCAACTTTTTTTTTCGACTTTTTTTTTTTTTTTGCATTTATTTATAGCTTGGGTAGTTGTTAATATGGCTCTAAAAGGATTTTTTGAAATTCGAAATAGTTTAGAGGATATAGCCTCTCTTTGTCGAGCAAGATCTGCGCTTAAAACGAGTAATTTTTGCGTTGCTTCAAACTTTAAACGCGTGGTTTTATCTCGAAACCACGTATTTTCGAACGAAACGAGCGCATTAATCTCCAATAGTTAGTTGGGACAATCTGAACTAGGGATCGTTTTTTGAAACAAAAAGTGAATTCACAGTAATTTCACATTCGAAGAAGTTTTTTTTTTTTGAGAAGATCCTCGGAACCGTAATGTTTAAAACGAATATTTTTCTATTTTAATAGTCATTTATATGTCACTAAAGCATCACAAATTATTACAAAAAAAGCTGAAATCTGCAAAATTTTTTTTTGAATGAAAGCTCTTTTTAATAAATCAGCATAATTTTAGGATGAGAGTTCAGAAATTAATTTGAATGATTATAACCGATTGTTTTTTGCCTTTTGGATGTTTTCACGAACAAGCCGTGAAATATGTGATCAAGCGGAAAAAACATTGTAAACTATATTTTTTTAAGTCAAATTAAGTACTGAAAAGTGTCTTACTTTGGAAAGCGTTCAGGTATCGAGCAAAAAAATAAAAATTTAATGTTAGTTAAATACCTGTCGAACCTTCCTACCAGAGTTATACAATTTTATTAAAAAAAAATGCGACTGCTTCAAAAATGAGTAAAAATCTTTTTTTTTATAAAAAATCTTTTAAAATTATAAAAAGTTTCGAAAAAAAGCATTTGGTACCTCGAATATTAGTAAGTGAACATATATAAGTATCAAAGTAATCGAATAGATAGTTTGGTCTGTAGGGCGTTGACCGTGCCAGAAAAATTCCTTAAAAGTTTCAAGAGCAGAAAAAGACGCTTGGGGCGCGTCGGTGTAACTTTTTTAATACTTCGAATTTCGGTCTGATTTTTTTTACAGAATATTCTCAATGGGTTTAACTATCGAAATATCCATAAATAAATCGATTTTTAAAAGTGGTTACATCTGAATAACCCCTTAACATTCAACATTCAAGCAAAAATTTGAGGAAATCTTTAGAAGAGTGAAATTTAAAAGACATTAAACCCATAAGTGAATATCCATTTTGTTCTCGCTTCAAAATTTATATCTCCTTAAAGCAATACATCATTTCCATTTCAAGGTTTTTTTTTTTTTTTTACTAACCATCGAGAACGTTCCTCTCCCAAGGGAGCTCAGAAATGGCACACTTGTTTGAGTCAACATTTCGGTAATTATGCGATTACATTACCAGAATCCGTGCTTGAAAACAACACAAAGCGGATAATAATTTAAGCAGCAAATCTGCAAGGAATCGCTGCGAATGCGTCATGGGACCATTCCTTTTCAGCGCCCAATGTCTCTTTTAAGCGAAGAATTTGATTAAATTTAACATGTAGAGGAAACAAAAACGGACATGCAATTTCCTCAGCGGACAATCTTATTTACTCTTCAATTACAATAAACTAAAATCCGGGGAAAAAAAAATCGTAGCTAAAACAACAAAGCAAGCAAACATATCCGTTTAAATGCGGAAAGAGACAACGAAGCGCCCTATGCAAGGGGGCTGGAGTGTTGAAAGCAAAATTGGAAGATCAACAAATACCACCGAAGGACTCGGAAACACACATACATACATACATACATACATACGTTCGTACGCGGATGTGGTGAGCTTATCTACTGCCCCGCGAGTTTGTGTCTTTGAACTTTCTGTCTGTCCGCGTTGCCAGTTCGTTTGATAGATTAGCAAGAAAAACGAAAGCGGCATTTATATTCGTATAAAGGGGCGCGAGAGCAGTCGATTGGTGGCACGAGGTGGCGCAGTGACACGTGACCAAAAGTAAATGCAAAACAAAGACACAAAATGCAACAAGACGAGACACGAAATGTCAAATTCTTTTCGGCCTAGTCCCTCACACCTTGGCCCGGCAAAGCTGCCGTCGAATTGATTTTCCCACATTGAGAGAAAAGGGATCGAGAGGTGCTGCGGAAGAAAAGGAGTGCATTACATACATACATCGCTGGTAATTCGCTTCCATCAGCGAAACTAACGAAACGAAAATATTTGCAGATGAGTGCACGCGCGATTGTTGCCACTTCCACTTTCGGCAGCAAGAAGCAAACCAGCAGCAGCAGCGAGCAGCAAGCGGTGGGCAATGTGGACGGAATATGGAGCGCAGCAAAGGCGTTTGGGTAGGACACGTGCCGCTGGGAAGCTGCGGCCAGGCAGGCAGGACTTGATGTGTCACAAGTCGCGTGATGCGACTGCGGAATGGTGCGGAGATCACGCGTTTCACTTGCTGCGGCGTTCAGCGCCTTTGCCACGCGGCTGCAGCTCTTTTCGCTGGTGTCGAAATAAGAATTTAGTAGCGGCGTAATAATGCGGAAAATTGAAAAACAATCGGGAAAACACACAAGACACAATGCCTGCTCTGTTGCCCGCCGACGATGTCCTGTGTAACGTTTCAATTCGATTCAATTCGTCGCACTTTTGTTTTTTGTTTGTTCTTAATTAGCTTTTCCCGGGCGTAAAAGTGGCGGCCGTTTTCTGCTTTATTACTGACAAGTCCTTTCCATCCGCTTTCTGTGTATCTATCCCTCAATGGATTAATCTATTTTTGTGTTTTTATGCAGCAAACCAAACAAAAGAAGAAAATATAACACTGGTCACTTCGAGAGGTGCTCCGAATTGTTGAGCAGCAGACACTTTGCGTTCCAAAAGAAAATAATTTTTTTTTGAATCTATAATCCCCTTAAAAGGTTCTTAATCTGCGGCTGCTGTTGTCGCATTGAAGAGCTTTTTTTTTTTTTTTTTTTGTACGGGATATTATGGGCAAAGAGAAAAATTGCAACGAATGGAAAAAGAATCTACTTTGGGGGATTTTTTAAAGTTAAATGAAAAAATTTGTTCCCGTCTTAATTTAAGACTTAGGTACATGGAACGGGACTGAAGCTGCTTTCGAATTATAAATTTTTTTTGAAAGTCTTTAAGACTACAGTCAAACTTCCATAGCACGAACCACCATTATCCAAAGAAATAGTTCGAGTCATAGAAACTTCGAGTCGGATAATTTTATATAAAATATTTTCTATTGCCACCTGATTCAGTTTGAGTTATAGAAAGTTGGAGTTTAGAAGTTCGAATTAGGAAGCTTGACTGTATATTCTTTTTATTGTTGTTAGAAATCGAGCCATACTCTCAGTACGCAGTTGGCACTTTCAAAAAAGATTGACAGTAAACTCCATAGAAGAATAAAAAGAAATACCTTCATAAAAATTGAAATATGATTTGGTGCCCGGGGCGACTTCTGGCTTCGATCCCCCCTCACTAAGATACTGTTGATATCCAACAAAATTTCGGCATGATTCTTTCGGAATGAGAATTAATGAATTGAATGAATGAATGAATGAATGCAGTGATTAGAAGAGACCACCAAATGCGTGGAGAATTAACGTGAAAAAGTGCAGCGCAGAAAAATTGTTAGCAAACCTCAATGCAAAAGCACAAACTGCGTATATTAAAATTTGGGAACCTCTGTGGTATACAAACTCGGAACAAGAGTCAAAAGCAAAATAAAATCTTTTAATTTAAAAATATCAGATTAAGAGGAAACAGCCCTTGGCCTTTCATTGCATTTCGTAATATCTTCGCAGTGCAGAAATGCAATCAACGGGAAATGTTGACATTTCTACTTTCTTTAATTTTTTTTTTTTATATTTCTCATTTAGTTCTAGAAAATTTCATTTATATACTGCGTGTTTCGCTGAGAAAAGCATACTTACCTGGCGTAGAGGTTACCGTGATCACGAAGGCGGTTTCTCCAGGGTGAGGCTTGGTCATTGCACTATAGATCGAGTTGACCTCTGCGATTATTCCTAATGTGAATAACTCGTGCGTGTAATTTTTGATAGCCGGGAATGGCGTTCGCGCCGTCCCGACATTATTTAATACATTTCAAATTGGTTGTAGTATTTAAGTTAAAGCAAGGAGAATGGTATATAGAAATGATCGGCATCACTAAGAGATTCGATTTAGCCATGTCCGTCTGTCTGTCCGTCTGTTTGTATACAGTTTTCTTATCGAAGGAGTTGAGCTATCTTGACGAAATTTGGTATGCGTGCTCACGGGGACATGAGTAAAAACAAGTCTGAGAATGGACCCGATCGGACCATTTTTAGAGGTACCTCCAGTACTAGGGTCTGTTATGAAAATCACAAAAACTGCTCTAAAATCAAAGATTTTCAAGATATTTTGATGAAATTTTATATTTAATCATATTTAAAGGCCAGTAATATTATTTCCAAAAAGTGGGCGTGGCAGAAGGGCGTTTTTCGAAAATTGTCCCTTACACCCGAAATTCAAATGGGACTTGAATGAAATTTGGCATTTATGCTTCCTTTGTAGCCATAAACATTCTTCCAAAAAATTTTCTTGATCGGTCCATTTTTAAGGGTACCTCCAGTACTAGGGTCTGCCACAAAAATCGCAAAACTGCCTTAAAATCGGACTTTTTCGAAATATTTTAATGAAACTTAAAATTTGAGCGTATATTTAAGCCTCCGATTATAATTAAACAAAAATTGGAAAAGTGGGCGTGGCAAAGGGGCGGTTTTCATAAAGAAATCTATCAAAAGTCGGTATATGGGGCCCCTTATGGTCTTAAACACCTCTTGATATTAAAAATTATTTGAACATGTGAGTCTGTGTCGGGTATTCTATTGTCAGGCTCGCCTGACTATAACACCCTTACTTGTTTTTTTTTGCCTTTTTATTTTAATGTGGAATTTCCGTAGAGCTTCAAAAAAAAAAAGAAAGATCACATGACGCCATGAATTCTTATTGACAACGCAAATAAGAAATATCAAAACTCAACCTTCAACAAAAAAAAAAAAAAAATTGGCTCTTGTCTCTCAGCTGACAAGACTCTCAATCCAGGGTGTGAGCAGCAAATAATAATGTGTTTTTCTTCTATTTTATTCTTATTTGATTTGATTTTTTTACTTTTTATGTCTTACATTTTTGCCCTGCTTGAACTCTCGGCAAACAGTAGTGCCTGCTCGACGGGAGAAAATAAGCTTTGTGGCGCAATAAATTTAGCAAATATTAAATGTTAACTAAAAATATGCCATTTTTATGACATTTTGTCATTATCAGATAGCCAACGGCAAATAAAAGCGCCTTTTATGATATTTACCGTAGCGAAAAAAAAAAAAATTAAAGAATAATAAACGCTTGGAGAAAATGAAGTCGCTATTTTGATGTGTTTAGAAACGGCGGGAGCGCTTGTCGAGCGTTCTGGGCAGGGCGGCAAAACGATTTCAATCGGAATGATGTTCATAAATGTGGTGCAATTGCATCATTGCATTTCGCAATCAGGTCTATAAAACAATAAATCATCCAATTGACAAGTGAATGTGTGTCTAGGTGAATAAAGTTGGAATCACCGGAGATCATAAACGTAATTATGGGCATAAATCTAGGACAGTAGCGAATGGGGTGCGAAAAGACGCTGAGGCCAACAACGAAATCGCAATATATTATTTGAAAAAAATTAAAAAAAATTTATTTAAACTGAAAACTTCGAGTCCCACGGTTTCCACAAATCACTGCACTTCAAATGCGATGTACGAGGCACTTTTCTTAAAATAACAATAACAAAAACTTTAAAAGACAAACACTTGACAAAAAGGAACTTATGTTTCACATCGAGAGAGAACAATGGCACGAAACAATTGTCCCCGGGGGTGGAAAATGAAAAAGACATATTCAAATTAAAAATATTTATTTTTGAAGTGCGGCAATTCTCTGGCCATGCACCACAAAAAAATAAAGCAGGATGAAGAAGGGACCCTATGGGTTTACAGTTGTGTTTCGAAAACTTTAAAATTTTGTATTTTTTTTTTGTGGTCCGTTAAGATTTTGCGAAATTTTATAGGGCTGTAAATCATCGTGCGATAAAGTCATGGCTTATCTTCAGAGGCACCATCGCATCGCAGGCATTTAAGTTTCATAAAATACATGGACGTTCTTTAAAAATTCGTAGGTTTTTTTATTTTTTATTAACGTCTGGTGATTTTCATAATTTTCATATACCATATAAAATGCCAACAACCCCAAACAAGGATAAACTCCAAACCTTATTTTTCCGATTGTATTATTATGCGAATCAAGGTGGATTCTATGCTAATGGTGCCATAGATCTTGGTACTAAAAGATGAACCTCTGTTCCTGGTTTATAAGCAACGTTGTTCTGTTTTTTTTAGGTCTATTAAATCACAGAAGGACGGATATGTTTGATCAGATATTGATTATGAAAACGCAATGCCTACAAATTTTTATCTTTATTTGAAAATACAGTCAAACTTAGATAACTCGAACCACCATTATCCAAAGAAATAGTTCGAGTTATAGAGACTTCGAGTTAGGGAAACGAAATTTTAAGTGGCGTGTCCAGAAAAATAGTGCCTTGATCAGTGCCGTAGCAACCATAGGGGCAAGAGGGGGCTTTGCCCCCCCCACGCATTTTTGTTTTTGCCCATGAATAAAATTGAAAAAATAATTTTGCCCCCCACGCAAATTGGAAAAATAATTTTTCCCCCTCACGCAAAACAGAATTGCGACGGCACTGGCCTTGATAATGCTTATATTTTCCACAGTGGTATATTGAACAATTGTAAGACATTAGCCCAAAAAAATTTGGCGGTGGCTAGAGGAAGTTTAGAGAGCTTTGGACCAAAAACTAAAAAAATCCGAAAAATTCATGACGTCCGATTTCGATAAAAATTTATATATAGAATAAGTGAAAAATTCGAAGAATTTTACTACTAAAATTTAAAAAAAAAACTGGTCCTTTTTGGACCAGTTTGGAACTAGACGAAAACTAGACAACTTGTAATCGGTTTGTTGAAAATATTTTCACGCCAAAAATCTGAGCATTTTACGCTTATTCTATAAAAATTCATCCAAATCGGACACCATGAATTTTTCGGATTTTTTTTTTGGGTTTTTGGTTTTCTCTGGACACGCCACTGCCGCCTAGTGCCACTCGATTCAGTTAGAGTTATAGAAAATTCGAGTTGTAGAAGTTCGAATTATTGAAGCTTGACTATAGTTTCATCATGTGGTTAATTAAAACCTACATTTCGGGGAACAAAAATGTACTAATGTACCCATTTTAGCGGGTATTTTCGTGAGGAATTTACCCCAAAAGATAAAATACCCATTATGGTAGGTACAGCACTGGTCACAGTGCAATAGATCAACCGACTTTGTAATTCCATGTCTTCAAAATACGATCGTAAAGCGATCAGATTGGATGCACCTTATCGACCACTAATTAACTTTCTCAATATTCGATGTCAGGGGCGGACTGGGAATCGACTGGGGCACACCGGGCGTTACCTAAGAAAATAAATATTTAAAAAAAATCCTTACTCCATGAGTATTGCTCCCAGATACAGCTCAATGGGGGCCCAGCGGGCATTTTCCCGGTTGCCCGTAGGCCCAGTGCGTCCCTGTTCGATGTTTCCCTTCCCAGCCAACTAAAAGGGTCCGCACGGAGCCCCCAAAGACTCCTATCCCGGATCGCAAATGCTCCCAAAAAGCTCCCGATACGACCTCTAAATGAGCCTTCTTTTTTGGGAGAAAATAGTACGGAGCCTAATATGGAAAATTTGTATTTTTTGGGATCTCAAAAATTCTCTTTCATGATTGCTAGAATGCTCCTTAAGAGAATATTTGAGCTGTTTTTCAGATATTATTTTTTTATTTTCGTTTGGTCTCCCTAAATGCTCTTTTTTTTTGGCCTTGGCAAAAGCACTACTTTGAAGTGTCCTTTTACACTCCCATTCGGGACACTCCGAAAACACTTCGTTAGGGTGCTTTAAAAGGAGTTCTTCTGAACTCTTTTTCGGAGCACTCGGTATAAGGTTGGCTGGGAAGAAAGTATTTTCGAGTGCATCAATGTTATCAATTGCTATGATTTTTTTCGGTTTCACTGTGCACATACATACATACACCTATGTATATAACTATGTCAACTTAGAGTTCGTTGTTCCAGAAGGCTCAATGGAAATTTGTACTCTTTCATTTTTCATATTCAGCAATCCATTCGCTATTTCGCTTCCTTCCAAATAAATAGTCACACGAATCGGTCGGCCTGCGGCTCGCTTGCACTCCAAGGGCGGTGCTAACAGCAGCAGCGTTTGGTGGTGGCGTCCATAAATCAAAGGCAAACGTTTTGATATTGTAATCCCCATTTTAATCCAGCCGCATAAGACCAAAAATCAAACTTTTTCGATATTAGTGGCGGCTCACTTTCATGTTTCGTTCTTCGCTCTACGTGCTTTCATTTCTGCGTCCGTTCGTTCTGTGATAGATTACCTGTAGATACCACCACTACCACCACTAACCAATATGTGCGTTGTATTTGTGTTAAAAGGTGAGAACGTCAGTAGAAAAAAAAAAATAAAAGAATATTATCATGACTACCGAATTTCCGTTCGAAAGGTGGTGCGCGTTTTCTTCCTCGTTTTTGCCTTTCTTGGGCGGCTCTTTTTTATATTGTTGGTTTGATGGTCACCCAAGATGGCTTGGGACACTTCAACAAGTACCCTTTTGATGTGATAAAAAATTTCTTATTTTATTGTACTGAGCAGTGACATTTGAATTTGACTAGTGTGATTCATGTCATGGGAGCAGATATTCGACTTTCAAAAATTTTAACATTTTAAATATGACTTATAAAATTGATTTTGATATTCGTTAGTGATGGGTTAATGCGTTTTTCTTATAGTTAGGGTAACAGTAAATATTTTAATTCAATACCTAGATATACGCTTTTGAATACTTAGAATATAACCTATGTAATATCTGTAGAATCTCACTAATCCGGCACTTCAAGAGACCACTACGTCCAATAATCCGGCAAGTCCTGCCCGAGGAAAAAGGTCTCTAGGAAATGGAAAGTTGCAAAGGACCAGGCAGGTTATGTATGGCCTTAGATTTATGCTTGAAGACTCACACCTTTTTTTTATTATTTTTTTTTTTTTTGGGCTTCACGAATGGCTTTTTGGGTCACATTAGGTTCCACATAAGCCAGGGTATATTCCGCGTTTATATGACAAAAGCCAGGTATATATCGAATAGTTTAGATGACCTGCGTCAGTGTTAATTCACGTTTAGACGGGATACTGGTTCCAGGGTTGGTTGACCGCCGTCAATTGTATTAATTATAGTTGAGTTGATGAATTTAGCCCGATTCGAGTTCTCTTGAGTACTTATATTCTTCGACCAATTCCCGTTTTATATGACCGGCGTCAGTATTTAAAAAAAATGGCGATTATTTCACAATGGTGAGCCCGGCCCGAGCGTAAATGAGTCCTATGTTACCTCATGGACATTCGTTACGAAACTGGACTCACACCTTATAAATAATTTTCTGTTTTATGTTTTAGCACTCCAAGAAATTTTCCTGGCCTGGGTCAAGGACCACACTTTCTTAACCCCAACCCTCACATAAAGAGGGAACTGAAATTTTATAATTTGGGACCTACAGACTTGCAATTTGGAAGAGAATTTACTGTTGTTTTACAAAATTGGAAGAACTTAACGTTAAAATTGGACCACCGCTTAATCGTAGCCTGGATTACGCCCTTTCCTACAAGCGAACATTTTTGTATTAATAGGGGTCTTCCCTTAAACGTGAAAAGATCGAAAAAGCGGAAAAATGTAAAATTTTTCATACAAAAATTCGTTCATTAATTTCTAAGCCGTCTTGATTTACGAGTTTTCGAGGGAAAAACACGTTCAACGGAAGACCCCCTATATTTCCTTCGGCTCGATTTGCCCATGGTAGGTAGGTTGAAGTGGCTGCCACTTTGGCCGTTAATAGGCCCATTGTGATACCAAGGAGATGTTGTTGTGGTTGTGTGAGTGTATTGTCTTTTTATGTAGTGTGCCCCTAACATGCGATTTTTGAAAAATCAGTGCTAGGCTTGGAACATTACACTCCGTTTCGCCTGTGCCGGGAATCGAACCTCGGACCCTGGGATCAAGAGCATAGCACGCATCTCCTACGCTATCCCAAAGCCACTCGATTTGCCCATACTTATAAATATCTTTTATTGTGGAGGATATCGTTTCAATGTGGCACATCAAACTTGGTATGTATTTCGATGTAGCAGTTCAGGTGAGGTGATACCATGGGCGGACTGGGCCTACGGGCAACCGGCTCAATACTCATGGAGTAAGGATTTTTTTTAAATATTTTTTTTCTTAGGTAACGCCCGGTGGGCCCTTTGACCCCCAGTCCACCCCTTGGTAATACCACATCAGACGAGCTTGTTGGAAATTATATCGGGAGGAGTCTAAGGCCTAACAAAACTACCTTTAAAACTAACTTTTTTTCGTGGGCCTTTGCGATTCTCCCTGCTGGACGATGACGATTGAGGATAAAGGGGGGAAAAGGGGGTTTAAAAAGGTCAAAAATATGCTGACGTAATATATGGACGGCCCCTTAATGTCTGGTCACTGAGACTCTGAATATATAGATCGGTCTTTCACCTTATTTCGTTTATGCAGGGTGTCCATAATTTTAACATGCGGTACCTCATGTCAAAGGCTATGTTTTTTGTTCTTGCCCCATTTACCTAAAAGGTACCGCTGTTGAGTTATGGAATTTTTAAATTCAAAATTTGAATGCAAATCAAACATACTTCAATTGAGCCCCGATAATGTGAACAGCCTTAGTATCAAAAATAGGACTATTTGACTCTATCCAGAGTAGACTGCATTTTCTTTATGGACCAAGGGAATACTTATCATCGCCTCAGAAAACGCTGGTCGCATGGACTGACCTTGAAGTCTCAAATAGAATTACTAAAAAGCCTGAACGATTAATTCAGGAGGCCCGCAATATCTGTACGCATCGATTGTTGTTCTTTCCTCCACTGGAAGACGAAATGAGCCCAGAATTTTATGATAGTAGCCTGCTCGCTGGGATACGAAGTTGTCGAAAGTCTCCAGCTGTTCCACTGAATGTCCCAAAAGCTGCGAGCATTCCAAAATAAGAACGCAAAGAACCTCTAAAATTGTATGGAACAGTCACGCATAAGGATCCTTGTGTGGAACTATTCCAAGGCTTGCTTCCAGCGAGAGGAGAAATACAAATGGCTTATGCGCAACATCAATCGAAAGCAATCAGACAACAGAAATCGAGAGGCAGACGGGAAAGAGAGAACTGAAAATTTTTAAAAATGAGCGAGACCACGCCTCCGAGCGCTCACGCATTGAGATGACAGAATGGGGTGTGGTTTGTTGAAACAAAAAAAAAGAAGCAACGCTCGAAGAAAATAGAAAATTGTGAAAAGGGAAAATTCGAATGGAAAATGCGCGCTCAATGGAACGAAGAAATTTGGTAAAAATGAAAATGATGAACGTCGAACGTCGCAATTCTATGTGGCACGCATTATGCGAGTACATGGTGTCCTCTATCATATTTTGGAGTTTGCTCTGGAGTATTCAAGTGCGCGAAAAATGGAGCCCGTTTCCTGTTAAAATTTTCCAGTTATTTAGGATTTTTTTCCTCCCGTCCACCCAAGAATTTCCTTCAAAATTCGAGGTTACTTAATTTGGTTGCACTGCCACGAGCCGCTTGTTATAATATGGCCCTCATACAAATTTTTCGAAAGGTGCTACGTTCCTTATTTAGTGGCGCTTCGTTTCAGTGCCAGTCTACCCAGGACGAGCGACTGCTGGCTGCAAAAGTGACGGGTCGATTATGTCCTTAAAGGACACACTCACACTCACGCGCACCCGCACTTTTGGTCCGGCATATGCATGGCGACAACGTTTCACCACATGGACTTCGTTACGAGTGCTTTACGGTAATGGAGGATTTTCGTTTGAGCATCCTTCAAACAGAAATTAATTTAAATCGATATTATGGAGCTGTGTCATTGTTTCCTCTTCAATGTTTTCATTTTTTTTTTGTTTTTTTTTTTTTAAAGGAAAAGCGATGATAAATTCGATATTGGAGACGAAATTTAATTTTTTTCTTTGTTCTTTAAACACTTGTATAAAACCTTAACGAATTCATTGAATTTACTCTAATGTAATTTTTGATTCGTCCTTCTTCAGATACATGTCTTAAGTCTACACGAACAGGACGTCCTTAGAACGCCTTTCCTAGCGAATCGGCAACTAATGCCATTTAAGCGTGACCTCAAATCTTAAGGCGAAAAAAATTCGAAAAGCCAAGAAAGTGTAAATTAAAGGTTTTTGAGGATGTCTAATATTAATATTAGGGATGGGCTATGCTAGTAAAATTATCAACTTCGATAATAAATACAGAACATATTATCGATATTTATTAATTTATTTTTTTAAATTGTTATTTGGGCTTTTTGGTCCCTCATTTTTCACTTAGAGTGAAAATATATCGATATATATATCGCAAAAACATATCGATATATCTAAAAATTTTATTTTGACTTCATTTGATTAACAAAATACATTTTTGGAATGTCCGTATTAAGATAAGTAAGACAGTCGCTCGATAATGCAACTCTGAGCGAGCTGCTTATATGTACGTTTATATGTTTCGATTGATTTCTAGAATACGAAATTAAAAAACAGTCGACTCAATAGAAGAGCTTCGAATCAATTATCGATCAAACGCTGGAATCGAGGGGATAATCCATTTTGTTGATCGCACTAACAATCTTCTCAGAGTTGCATTATCGAGCAACTGTCGCTCTAATCTAAATACGGACAATTTCAAACAATCGTCTCTGTCTCTTTCCCTAAAACATACAAGTGGTGATCTAAAAATATCGTTCTTCGATCGATCGTATCGATTTCCAATATATCGAAATAAAAAATATGACTCATAAATTTCTTATCGATGCTTAAAAATATCAATAATTTCCTCCCATCCCTATTTAATACAATTTTGTAATTGAAGCCTACATTTTTAGGACGATTTGGAAGCTCACCATGAACAAGAGATCTCGGGTGAAAAACAATTCATTAAGACCATATTTTTCGAGTTGAGAGCTTCCAAAGTTTCAGAAAATATCCAAGAGCTTACCTTCGATCATTTCTCAAAAGATATTGAAAAATCTTGGCAAAGATCCCGAAATAGTAACAAATCATATGTACCTACTCATATAAATACCTAGATATATAAAATGCTGAGAAAAGTTTAGTTTTTTGGTAATATCTGGCTGTGGGTTTTGAAGGGTACATTTTAAGTGGTATAGAAAAATAAACTCAACTTCCATTAGTTTCTAGATATATATTTTTTTATATAGAAAAAATTATTTCCGATGTCATATGCTGCACTTTTTAAACCCTTTGACGCCCGAATTTTTATTTGCTCTCTATAATATAGAATATATTCTTTTTGACTTATAACCGAAAGACGATGGTGTGTTGTTTAACCTGGCGAAGTTCTAACTTGTTTCGATCAACTATTTAGGTGGTGATATAATTTTCTCCAAACACAGAAAGTCTTAGAACTTTTGAACTTTTTTCTACATCTCTACACTCTATGGCAAATAACTTCGACAAAAATGACTTCACTTTGGAAAATTAAAATGCCTTCTTTTGATGAAAAATTAATCGACCAAACACCAATTTTTTTTTCAACATTTAGATTATTTATTGTATCACTCCTCTAGGAAAGGAGTCCAGCATTAATTTTTAAAATCTTACACCTAATTAACTTAATTACAAATCACAAAGCATATCTCGATTATATTAATAGATCATGAAACGTAATTTGTTGATTATCGCGGGCCTCGGCTGCTGGAAACTAGGCTTTACTGATGTGTGAAGGAGCACGCGTATTATTAAGAGTTGGTGCTGTAGATCAATGGAGCTCAATAAATGGAAATCGCAGTGGATTGCACGCTCCAATTTCGATTTCAAATAGCTAGGAAACAGTGGCGCATTAACCATATAGCCAACATAGGCAGCTCCCTATGGCGGCCAATTATCAGGGACGCCAAATTCTGACCATTTACACTAGATAAAATACAAATGGGAAGATTAGGCTTCTGTCTGAGGCGGCAAAATCGCAACTGCCTAGGACGGAAAATTGTCTTAGGTAATCCGCCCCTGGTAGGAAAGCTATGTTGTAAGATGTGTATGGATTGCATCGCGTCGTGAATCAGCTAGGAAAGCTGTGTTGATGGATATGCATGGACTCCAGTTGTTGTTAAGTACCTACTATTTGTGGTCGATCTTTTCTTAGTAACCTCGAGGAGTCTGATAATCCACGCGCTAGTGGATATACGTGTCTATGCAATTTGTATAAGTACGCTACTTTTCCTTGGCTTTAGCGGACTCCGTTTTAACCAGTTCTACGTTAAGTTCTCTATGTATACCGTCATTTGAAATAAATCAAGGAGCTCCGGTTATAGTCCTTAGGATCTTAGACTGTACTCGTTGCAGGATATCTGTATTTGCATTGTCTGCATTTCTATACAATTGTAACCCATACGTCCATATTGGCTTTATATAATTTGGTTGTATAGGAGGATTTTATATTCCAGTTTAAGTTTCACATATTCCAGTATTCACCTTTAAGTTTTATTTGGGTCCTCTTGGCATCGATATACTTGCGCCAAGTCAAACTCCATTTAAATCAACAAATTATTCTGTATCGCACAGTCGTAACTGCAGAAGGAGAGAGGAAGAAGTTTTTTTTTATATATAAGCAACTTTGGAACGCCAAAGGGTTAATTGTGTGGATATATACATATTTTAGCTCTGCTGTGACGTAGGAAAATCACGATTTATGCCAACTCTTAACCTTCTATGAACGAAAAAAAAGCTACGATTGCCAGAATTCGCAAACGAAAAACTTGTCACAAAGACGAAATAAAAATATATATTTGTCTTATTAGAGAATGGCATATATATGTGAATATATATTTGTGAATATATATGTTTATATATACATAAGGGCAGCGGGATATTTTCCTTTTACGATGAATTCGAGAATGTCAAAAATACACGAAAAAATAAATGAAAGAAAAGAGACGGTCGCAAATACACACTCAGGATGGCAAGGAGCACGGAGCGGAAACGGAAAGTAATGTCAACAAGGACATGTTGGTAGAGCGACTCAACGGTTTTCTTCTAAGTGTGTATGTATGTATGTGCGTGTGCTCACGTGAATATAAAAAGAACGTATGTAGTTTATTGACTCCATTTTGGAAGTGGTTTTCCAAGAGATTTCGTCTTAAGCACGCATGTAGGGACAGGAAGCTGGTTGGCGCAGTTCTAGCAGTCAGCACAAAGCCGCTTGTAAATCCAGAAAATTGACATCGATGTGTGAATGAGGAACACTTATTTTCCATTTTCTATTTTCTATTTTCTACATATTTTCATCATTCCATTTTCCATTTCACTTTTCATTTTCGTTTAGCTTTTCTCGTCGATCGCTGGGGGAAAATTTGACAAAAAAAAAAAAATAGAAGAGGGAAATAAAATAATGAAAAAGAATAAAAATTAGAAAATATTTTTATAGCCCGCTTGGCTTGTTGTTTCCCTTATGAAACCAACTGCATACAATGTACATACAAACATACACACATACATACAAACATACATATGTATCTGGCGCGTTGTTGCCATTCTGCTTAAAGAGAAATTTGATTTCGGAAGAAGATCTATTTGGGAAGACACAGCACTCTGCACCCGCTGCAATCGTTCATTCTCGGATTGTCGTATTTCATTTCGTCATGTTCCAGGATTATGCCGGATTAGTGCAAACTGCACTGTACCACATTGCGTATGCTGAACTTTGGAATCGCTCCGCGTTGCTCTTTTCGGGCTCAAAGATGATTCTGTGTGGAAACTCGCTTGAACTTTTGCAGCCACAATGACATTTTCGAAAATGCATTTGCCATGGGTCCCACAAAGTTCCTTCTTCTTCATCTTCTACTTTTTCAATAAGAAAACAAATTTTAGGTATATCTGGTATCTCTCCACCATGCCATCATCTCCACCACATCACCCTCCTCCGCCCAGTTGATAAACAAAAGATGACAGAATATCTACTTTGTTTGGACTGAAATTTTTCGCATGTACAATGCTGATGCAGGTACGTGCGACTTTCAAACTGTGTAGCATTATGTTTCGGTGTTAAAAGTATTAGAGAGGATCTAAAAGTGTTCGTCAAAATACGGGTACTACTTAGATTTCCGAAGCCGGTGTAAGGTGTTGACATTATCTATTGTATGTTGTCTGTCTTCGACTTAGTGTGTTCGCTTGTATCCCAGATTCTTGTCGTTCGGAGAGGGGCGGAAATTACTTTCAGTTTTGTTATTGGATCGAAAAACTTTGAAAATTATGCCAAAGGAAATATTTTCGGACTCGTTTTTTATATACCTAGATTATTTAAATATGCTTCTTTTTTTGTGAATTTTGGTTTTTCAGCCTATGTATTTGGTCTTCAAAAATTTTGTTAAAGGCCTGAACAGAAGAAGGAACAGATTTTCTCCGTTCTTAGAAGTGGAAAGCAATTAAAAAAACCTCAATTCTTCTTCTTCTTATCTTCCATTTCCCCTAGTGATTTCGTGCATAGGGCAGGGGCGAACTGGGCCCATGGGCAGTGGCGTGTCCAGAGAATGAGTGATTTGATAGTGCTTAAATTTTCCACAGTGGTATATTGAACAATTATAAGAAATTAACCCGAAAAAGATTGGGCAGGGGGGGGGGTTACCCCAGGAAGTTTCGAAAGTTATGGACCAAAACCCAAAAAATCCGAAAAATTCATGGTGTCCGATTTGGATGAAAATTTATATATAGAATAAGTAAAAATTTCGAAGAATTTTGGCGTCAAAATTTTTTCAAGAAACGGATTACAACTAGTCTAGTTTTGGTCTAGTTCCAAACTGGTCCAAAAAGGACCAGTTTTAAAAAAAATATTTTAGTGCTAAAATTCTTAGAATTTTTCACTTATTCTATATATAAATTTTTCATCGAAATCGGACGTCATGAACTTTTCGGATTTATTGGGTTTATGGTCCAAAACTCTCTAAACTTCTTCTTGCCCCCCCAAATTTTTTTTCGGTTAATGTCTTATAATTGTTCAATATACCACTGTGGAAAATTTAAGCACTATCAAAGCACTCTTTCTTTGGACACGTCACTGCCCATGGGCAACCGGGAAAAAGTTTGGTGGGCCCCTAGTTCGCTGTGCTTTTTAGCTGTTACGTTTCTTTTTTTTTTTCTTGGGTAACGAAGCCCCATTTTTCAAACGCCCGGTGTGTCCTTTGACCCCCAGTCCGCCCCTGGCATAGGGCCAAAATCATTCTACTATTTAGCAATAAAAATTACCAGAGCTATGATCTCAGCTTACCATGCATTGAATGCTTGAACGATCACTTTTTTTATTGGTATATTAGTAATGGGTTAATAAAGCCATTTACAGCCAAAAATTTAGTGGAATCTCGATAACTCGAACCTTGTTAAGTCGAAATCCTCAGTAAGTTGAAAAAAAATGCCATTCCCTTCCACTGAAATCATGTTTCTCGAAGTTCTTGTTGAGTCGAAAATTCGACGATCGAATTACAGTCAAACTTCCATAACTCGAACTTCTACAACTCGAATTCTCTATAACTCAAACTGAATCGGGTGGCAGTAGTGAATATTTTTTATACAATTTCATTTCCTCAACTGGAAACCTCTGTAGCTCCAACTATTTCTTTGGTTAATGGTGGTTCGAGCTATGGAAGTTTGACTGTAATTTTGTTTTCATATAACAAACGGTTTTAAAAGTCCAATTGCAGCTGTAAATTGATAAAAATATTGCTTTGGGTTATTGGCAAAGCACTTAGAAAAGGTCTCAATTCATATTTACATTGTCATTGAGTAAAGACATGGGTTATTTTTTTTTACAAGCTTACAGAAATTTAAAGAACTTAGTAATTCTACAAAGTTACTATTCGGTATACTCCAACTATTCTAGGCAGGGAGACCCTATGGCACGGGTCACGGGCTTGACGGCCCCGCCTTTCCCGAGTCGTTTTGCTAGCCGAATGCCCCAGTCGAATCATACAGACTGGTAAATAAATGCATGAAAGCGAGACCCGGCCGCAGGGTTAGTGAGGGAAGCGTCAGATAATGTCGAGAACACAGCGTTTCCAGGGTAGAAATCCCAATGAGAAGACAGGGAAACGATTTTTAGTGGAATCACCACACGCCCAGCAATCACTGATGATGTCAGTCCGAAAGGATTTTTGAATGGTTTGAATGATTTTGTTTAAATTGGATAACCATTTTAAAATAGTGATCAAAAAGAAATCAAAACTCAGTCATCGATTCTTCCACTCGTCATATTAATATTAGAGGTAAAAGTACCCATTTTAGCAGGGGATAAAATTAAAAGGGATTTAAGAAGACCTTGTGAATTACCTAACTGTATTGACATTTTTAAATTACAATCTTTTATTAGAATATTAGAAGAATATGGAGACTACAGTAGACCCCCGGAACTTCAAAACAAATTTTGCATTTCATCCGCTATAGTACAGATTTTTTTCCAAAGGATACCAGTATATTCTGACCAGTTACAGATCCAATGATAAGATTGTAATGTTATAGGTACTCTCGAGTAATATCGGCGCGGATTAACGGGGATGCACTGTAATTATTGTAGACGGACCCCTGATATACTTAAGTGAAGTATTAGGTAGGTATTAAAATTGAGTGACGCCACAAATATTCGGCTACTTTTAGGAATTCAGTCTATTTGGGGTTTTTGTTTTTTTTTTCAATACTCGGAAATGTTTCTTTCGGCCGAAAATTTTAACTATTCGGCTGAGCACCGAACAGCAGTAATAAGTTATGAAAAAAATCATCATAACTGAAAATTAATATTTTCTCACATTAAAGTAGGTACCTAACAGAGGCGGACTGGGCCTACGGGCAACCTGTGGACCCCCAGTGCGCTGTATCTGGGATCAATACTCATGGAGTAAAGATTTATTATTTATTTTTTTTTTTCTTAGGTAACGGGACCCCATTTTACAAACGGCCGGTGGGCTCTTTGACCCCCAGTCCGCCTCTGGTACCTACCTAAATAAATTTGATAGAATTGAACCAAAAATACAGCAGATTTGCCTTTTAATCATTAGAAGTAACTAATATAAAGTAGTTCTTTCTTTCAGGGGCAGCTTTAGTTTTGACACCATGTGGTCGCATGTAGACCCAGGTTTTCTTTACTTGCTCCTTAGGTTGCCCAATATTCGGTATTTGGTACTCGGCCGATTAAATACTCCTTGCACCACTATTACAAAAACATACCTATAAACAAAAATTCTTCTTCCTGATGATCAGAAGAGAACCAAAAAATAGTTAAATCGCATGAACTTAATCTATCGCAGTAAAAATTTAAGTGCACTTTTAGCTCCAGCATCGCAATTGTAATTAATTTCTTTGTATCGTCATAGTTTAAGCATTTCATCGAGCAAGATTCCATGTACATAAGTCTCTTTGAAATATTCCCCATAGCATGTAATACAAAAGCCAATCAGAAAACTACTCTCAACATGGAAAAACGAAAAAAAAAAATAGTCAGTCAAAACCCAAAGCTGCCTTTAATAGCTTCAGCAAACAAGTCAACATCATACGTGCTTTCAGTGAAACAATCCTTTTAGGACGGTCCAATGGTTGACATATTACAACACCAAATCCAGTTGATATGAGAGCTGCGCATAAAAATTTTAAATCAACTTCAAATAGAAACAGCTCACAAAAGGATCTAGAGACGATGACTAAAGTGGACCACTTCAGAATAAAACACCGGGGCATTCCAACGAATTTAATACGTACCAAAAACACACGCACACACTCACACTCCCTCCCATCCGCATATTCGTGTAATACTTACAGCCAAATGGCGCTTTGCTATAATAAAAATAAAATCTGCCACGACACACAGTGAATGGAAAAAAGTTGAGCAAAAACAAACAAAAAACAAAAAGCATAAAAGAAAAAATATAAAAAAAAAACGCATTCAAAAAATTATGAACTCCGACAAAAGCTGCGCTGAATTTTAATAAATTTGGTAGCAAAATAAATCCAAAAGGCACACGAAGAAAACAAAAGGAACGAATAAAAATAAAATAAAGCAAAATAAAAGAAAGGAAGGGAGAAAAAAAAATGAAATAAAATAAAATAAAAACACCATTCACGAAATGGGCACAACACACTCACACCCATCAAACGACATTCGAATAAAAGGACAAAGCTGGTTGGGTCAGAGGGCATAAAGAGAACAAGTCAAATGGAGGAAAAATGTACGTCAAAAAATAACAGTTATTTATTTATTTGTACGCACTATACAATAAAAGAGAAGAGCAACAATAGCAGCGAAGAGTATCTATCGAATACAAAAAACAAAAAAAAATCAAATAAAAAGAAAAAAGGAACGAGGGGAGGGCACAACAAACAGCATCAAACAAACGAACAAAGCACCCAAGAGGAGTAACAAAATAATAGGATACAAAGCGCCCTTGACACCCAGTAACAATATATGTATGTAAGTATTCAAATGGCAAAAGTTTGTGCGCTTGTATTGTGACGTTTGTGCTCAATGTAAATGTAATTGTAACATATTGAAAAATATCCCAGTAGGTCGCTTCGTTATGAGAATACCTCTCACATCTCCTTTTATTGCTATTACTCATCAAAGGCACTTGAATTCGAGTCGCCATTTTATTCTTTTGTCCCTTTTGAGATCTGTTCCGAATTGTTTAGAAAGCTTAAAAATAGGTTGTCTCTGATTTTATTCATATTTCTTACTCATTATGGACTCATATTTATGAGCAATCCGAAAATATTTGCATTACTCGAGTGTATTCAAGTTATCTTACTCTTACGAAGCTAATCGTTGACTAAGTACTCGTTACTAAGTATCTTACTAATTACTCGTTACTATCGTTATAGTACTCGTTACTAAGTACTCGTTACTAAGTATTCATTACTAAGTACTCGTTACTAAGTACTCGTTACTAAGTACTCGTTACTAAGTACTCGTTACTAAGTAATCATTACTAAGTACTCGTTACTAAGTAATCGTTACTAAGTACTACTTACAAATAAGTACTTGTTACTAGGTAATCGTTACTAAGTAATCATTACTAAGTACTCGTTATCAAGTAATCATTACTAATTACTCGTTACTAAGCACTTTTTAAATATTGTTCGCGAACGAATGCTGTTGATAAAGTAATCAAAACTCCCTCATGCTCTTTAAATCTTTACCCGGTATTTAGTAATCAAATATCAAATCAGTTCACATTACTTCCATACTGTTTTGTGGACCCATTATTTTAGTACTTCACTACTATGGCAACCATCAGCTGACATGTGGTCAAAAAGAAGTACTCGTAACGAGCCACTTCCATCAGTATCAAGAAGTTTTTGATTACTGTCTACAGTAATCGTTACTTTTTACCGAATAGTAACGATATTTTACAGCTATAATACCTACATATATACATACATATACGAACCCATTCGATTGAATGAGTACGTCATTTTTTTCAAAAATCTCTGCAAAAAAACGGATTCTTTTTGACTGAATAGAAATTGCTCGCTGGGTGAAATATTTCTCAGCTCTGCCCAAACCCCACAAGAATCATCAAACGCCGAAAACACGTTCCAAACGGAATGGCAGGGAAATCCCAGGAGAACTCGGTGCACAAGAAATTGCCTTCAATGGAAATAAAATCGAGCAAAAGCAAAGTGACAGCAAAAGGGGAAAAGAACCAGAAACAGAAACAGAAGGGATGAAAAAATATTACAATTTGAAGTTCTTGCGTGTCGCGAGCTAGGGTGCTGAGAATTGCAAGAGCGAGAATATCAATGCACACTCCAACACAGAACTCACTTTAAACGGTACGTATATGAAGCCAAAAAATTCGATTACCCGATAGACAAGAGAGAATGTGCGAAAGAGAGAGAGAGAGAGACAAGCTATCAAGCTCGCCCCTATTTTGTTCCATTCGCACTCGCGGGACGCCCTTCGAATGCGAACAATCGAAATCAAAATGTCGCTGACATTGTGAAAATGGGCGTATCCGCTCACATTGTGTGCTTATCTCTCAGGGAATAAACAGGCGAGCGCACAGAGTATGAGACATCACATTCACACCAATGATGGTCTTAAGCGTGCTCGCTCTTTGGACTCTTCTTATCGGAAATGTTCTGCTTCATCGTACATACATACACACATACATGCATGCGAACACTTTTTTGCCCAAGGCACCAACATCGGGAGATTCCATTGTGCGAGCTGGAAACATCGAAATTCGGAATTTCAGTCAGTCAGCAGCAGTCGTTTTCCGTTCCGGTCTTGTACTCGCTCGCACGTTTGTCCGTTCTGAAGACGCCAGTGTCATTTCGCTATCATTGGCATCATTGGAATGATACAGCGGAGTTGCTGCTCGTTTCCTGCTCTTCGAATATTTGCGGTCGGAAGTGCGGTGCGGCGCGGCCACGCTCATTGGAAAATACGAAACTGACTGATTTTCGAGGCAATAAGAAACTCGTGCGTGGTTTTCCGTTATAATTAGCCTTCCATACTCGCTGTGCGTTCTTGTGTTTCTCTGTCTGTGTGTGTGTGTGTACATGATATAACCGTTTGCTGCTTTGTTTCAATACTTTCCAGTGCTTTTGGGTATTTTGCCGAGATTGAGTTCGTTTAACATTTCAAATACGATTTCAATTCTCGAAGATCTCGTTACTGATGCAGACGCGTTTCCGTTTTCCGTACACGCAAAAACATTACTCGATTTAACGGTACACAGAAACAAAACAAAAACAAAAAAAAAAAATTAATCGCCTTAATCGGATTTCTGTCATCGCTCGGCGTAATACTTTTCAAATGCCTTTTTAGCCTAATTACCGTTCGGGATTAACTTATTAAGGCGCTCAAAGCCGAAGTGGAATTTGTTTGCGATTATTTTGATTGCTCAATAAAAAGAAAGCCCAAAGTATGAATACAGGAATAAAGAAGAAGAAAATATATCAAAATAAAAAGCACAACAAAACAAACAAACAACAACAACAATATTGAGTATAACTTACATTAATGAAAAAATAGTGAATTCAAAAAATATTTTAAATAAATAAACAATAAAGAAAAAAGGATGCTATTCCAACTATTGGAGTGTTAGTAAAGCCACATTCTCAGTCGAATCACATGAATAAACCATCTTAAATCCCATCAATCTGTTGTGATATTTGCGATTTACCTATAACTCAAAGACACAATTCACAAAATTCATCGGAAAATCCTTTACAAAGCCCGACGAAGCTCCCAACAGTGTCACAATAAGTTTTATCGAAGCGAAATGAACTAAAAAAAAATTTTTATAAATTCTTTAAAGAAGAGTTCATATTTCGCATACACAAAAAGATTTGTTTATGATCGAAAAAAGAGAATTCTACCGGAACGAAATTCATTAATAAATTCAAATTCTTAACGATCGGGCTTCAGAAGTTGACACATTTAATCCAAGCAATTCGTTGAACAGTGGATTAGATACGAACGTCGCATTATTAATTTGGTAAGTTTTTTGTAGTTCTAGGTTCTTAAAATATATATTTTTTTTATAGTAGCACGACATTTTTTTCCTTCAAAATTATGGAGAAATATTGTGGAAAGAATATTTATGGGATTTTTGACAGTTAATAATAAGAAAAACTTAAGCTCTTCTAAAAGTAGAATACTTTTACATATGGATATTATCCTATCCAGTGGCGTAACTTCACCTTGTGGGGCCGGGGAGAATCTGTTTTTCGGGGCCCTCCTCTATCGATGGCAAATTACAAAAAAAAAAAAAAACAAAATGGGTAATAATGTTTATTTTAAATATAAAAATGTATTAATAGGTACACCGAGAGAAAAAGGTAATTATTATATTAACTGAAAAGGCAGGTTCAAATAACCGAGTTCACCGTTAATTGTTAGCTTATGTACAGTAGCGGTCAATTCAACAGTACAAACACAGTCAATAAGGATATAACTACTTGATGGTTGATATAACTGTCTCGCGGTTAAATCAACTGTCACCAGCGACTGGGAAAAAATAATTTATTTTTTGCTTTGACTTTTTTATCTTCTTTTTATTATTTTTTTAAATTAAATTATTATATTTTTTCTTTATTTATTTGTTTCTATTTAAATCTTTGTCTCTTTCATCTCTTTAAATTTTGTCGCCTCGGCCGAGCCTTGAACCGCTGACCTCCACTTCGCTGGGCGAATGTCTTAACCATTACCCCAAACGAACGAATTTATTTTGTTGGTCAAAATGCTCACTTGAGCTTTTGGTTGCTCAAGTTTTGGGGAACGTCCTTAAGGAATTGTTTCACTCTCAAAATTTTTTGCTTGAAATGAACCATTAAAAAAAAAATTAAATAAATTAAAACCTTAAAAATTTAGGAGAAAATTTTTGTCTTCCAAAACAACTACACTCTGAACAAAAAAAAAAACTGTAATTAACAAAAAAATTCAGAAAAATTCCCGCCGCCAGCAGGGATAGAACCCCGAAGCTCACGACTGTCGAGTCACAGTTTAAAGCACTGAGCTATCGAAACCTCCGGAGACGGTTGATCAGAATGCGAACTTATACGTCTAAGTGAACGAAAGCGAATTTTAACATAAAAAGTAACTGTTTTTCAACTGTTCATTTGACTGCCTTTTTCAGTGCATTTAACGCGGAATACAGTTTATTTGACCACTCTTACTTTAACTGTTCTAAGTAGTTGATTTAACTGTTGTTATTTCTCTCGGTGTAAGAATACATCTAAACATATCGAGGGCCCGTTCATAAATGCTCGAATTCGATTCGAAATGATTTAAAATATCTTTCGGTTGACACAGTTATTTGAACACAGAAGCGTGGGGCCCCCTGGGAGAATGTCACCCCTAATACCCCCGATAGTTACGCCACTGATCCTATCATGTTTATCATCCTATCAGCGGAATGATCTTCAAGAGTTTTTGGGTAGAAAGGGTCATGAACACCGTGAAAGTTCTATTGAAAAATGGTCTTCAATGTAAATAATTACAACCAGGGACGGATTAAGACAGTTTTCCGCCTAAGACAGCAGCCAAATTTTCGCTTTTTCGGTTATTGAAGCATGTCCCAGAAATGAACTGAAAAATCGTCTAGAATTTAAATTGCTCCAAAGATCATGACAATCTAGTTTTGTCTTAGTTTTCCCTTTCTCATTTGAAGTTAAAAATATATGGGTGGTTTCGAGACACAGTGAAATCTTCCATAACCGGACACCGACGGTCGTGGCCTTTGTAACCACTTCTGGGAGCTTATACATTATAACATCATAGACACATGTGAGCGAAATTTTAATTAGGTATTTTGTCTCTTCTTGTATGTAAGTCCGCATAAAGCTAATGAGAATTTTAGAAAAATATTTATATGCACTCAAAAAAATTTCAAACAAAAGTTTTGTCAAGTGTTAATACCTTCGGTGTTCAATATAACAAATTTTTGAAGCAAATGTTTTGTTAAGTGTTAATACTTTTGGTATTTCATACAACAAAATAATCAACCAAATTTTTGTTCAAAATTTAATATTATGAACTTTTCCCGAATTTCGTGATTTTTTCGAAATTTTTAATTGGGACAATTAATAAACCGATGAATCGAGTTTAACAAACGCCAATAATTGGAATTTTTCGTAGCCAGTTTTTCTCTGTGTGTATAATGATTGAGTAGAAATGCTGTGGAAACGGTTTTTAGGGTACATGAAATTTCCAAAATCGTCAATTTTTATCGATTTATGCTCAGAATTTGTCCCACCCTACGCAGCTGTATATGTTGCCCATTCGGTAAATCCGCCCCTGATCACAACTCCATGTAATGTCATTTTTACTGATTTTTCAATATGTTATGGTTATCTTTTTGCCGTGTTTCTGTAAGATCGGGTTTTTCCGGAGCAATCGCAATACTTCCACCGAAAAGAATCTACTCTGAGTCTAAAGTGAAACTGCAAAAGAGATCGTAAAACAATTTAAAAAAGTGATTGCGAAACCATTTCAATCATAAAACAAACGAACATTTTTCGCAACATTTAAATTGCCAGAATAAAAAAAAAAGAAAAAAAAAAACAATGCGTAGCAGAGAAAAATTTTCAAATGTCATACGCCAGACATTTTCACGGCCGTAGGGACGAATGACGGAACCGAAAATACAATTCTTTCAGATTTATCGCTGTTATACTTTAAATTGCTTTTGGCAAGCAAACAATAGAAAAATGTCTAAATAAATAAATAGTAAAAAAATACAAAAAACAATAAGAAAAGAACATAAATCGCAGAAGAAGTCACAAAAACTCAGTTCTCGGCACTTAGCACCTAATGTTTGCACACCGTATAAGATAACCACACGAATGGGCACCTACGATCAAAAAAAAAAAAAAAACCAAAAAGGCACAAATATGTGTTTATTTCTTCATAAATAAAGTCTACTTGGTGCTAAAAACAATTGTGATAGAAGAATAATACATATCTTCAAATATGATAATCAGCCCTATTCTAAAAGAGTATTCCCCGGGAATCTTTCCCTGAAAACTTTTCTCAGGGGGAAAAAAGAAGTGCTCTGAAGCTCAATCAAATTTCGAAATTCTTGCTCCCCTTATCTTGATCCCAGGGTCTGAGGTTCGATTCCCGGTTTAGGCGAAACGGAGTGTAATGTTCCAAGCCTAGCACTGGTTTTTCAAAAAATCGCATGTTAGGGGCACACTACATAAAAAGACATACATTCACACAAACACAAGAAAACCTCCTTGGTATCACAATGGGCCGATTAACGGCCTAAGTGGCAGCCAGTTCAACCTACCTACCTACTATCCCTTCATAGTGTGCTTAGAATGGAAGAATTTTGTTCAAATACGCAGTGGAAAATTCACCGGTTATGTCAAGACTCGTGCTGAATATGTCTATTCAAAGTGTGTTTGTTTTGGTCCTCTTCATGATTTTTGACATTTGTATCCCGCTCAAGGATGTGACCACTTTTGAAAAGTGATTTTTATTCTTTCATATTTCGATTGTATAACCTTTTGAGAATATGCTTTAAAAAAATTAGACCAAAACTCCTACTAGTAAACAAGCTACCGCGTATAGTCGCTGACGTGCCTTAAGCAACTTGTTCTGCTTTTGAAACTCTAACCCTTTCGCATCTGCAGGGTAATATTGTGTATGGGAAATAAAACACGCAGAGCGGTCCTAAGGGTCACACCCGACACAGCCAGCCTGGACATAAGTTAGGCAACTTCCCTGTTTAACTGTTGTTAAAAGTTTTCTTTATTACAAATCCTTGAGAGAAAAAGAATCCTTTCGCGGATAGGGCTCGATATGTTCCAACTCGATATGTTCCTAAATATGAGACAAATGGAAACCAGTGTTCCCGCTGCGAAATAGTTAAACGTATTTTTCTCAACACATCACATTCTAACGCTGTGGGCATCCTACATACTAAGGTCTACCATAAGTATGGTCCATAACCAAAACAAAAATCTATAAAAAGAACGATTTCCAAAAAAAAACCCAGTTTTAATCGGTTACACGAGAATACCCCTTTAACAATTTCTGTAGCCCATGAATATAGTAGGTGAAAAGGACTGTAAAATCCTTAAATTTAAAACCTTGTCTTGCAATTCGACCTATTTAAAACAATTACCAATATTAAGGTTATAGAAGAGATAGAAAAATGAAACATTTCACACACCCATTGTTAAGAGAAACTAATAGGATGGCACCTCGGGAACTCTTAAGCCCAAAATCCAACATTGCGAGAGCCCGATGCGAGAGCGCGAGACGAGACGCATACAAATTTCAATACATTCAATCATATGGTTCAAGCTCCAATGTATCGCACTGCGAGACCTCGTAGCGAGAAAATTTTGAAAAATTGAATAATTCTCGTTGGGAGGCAATTTGAGAGGTTAATGATGTAGCTATTTTTTGAGTACTCGCTAATGGGTACTCGTTTAAACTAATAAAACAAAAACTGTTCACTGTTCCCGTGAAAAAGAGCTTTTAAAATAATTCGCGATCTTTGATTCATTTTGAACATTTTTTGAAAATTTTGAATTAAAATTCAAACTTAAGTGATAGCGTAGTATTTTTATGAGTACTCGGTACTCGTTCGATTGGTACTAGGTTCAAATATTGCATTACTAGAAGCGAAATTGTGCTATCTTCTGCGTGACGCAAAACTCTCATTGGAGATTGAAATGCGTCACGCCAAACATTTTCGTGACGTCGCGCACTCTCGCATCGGGCTCTCGCAGTATTGGATTTTGGGCTTTATTATGTTGATGGCTTTCCTTTTTATACCGAACAATAAGTACTTTAATGGGAAAGCTCATAGAAGTGTTGATTTTATAAAATTGTCATGGAATTGACATGCCGTATTTGAAAAGGAAAATATTTATATACCTTAATAGATATGTCATACTTTATTTGTGGACTTTACCAGGAAAATGTTGGGATTTTAAAACGAACCAACCCTATTAAGAAACTTATGGAACACCCTATATATTGTAATACAATAATTGTATAGAAGCCCAGCATTCTGAAATATCTTTCGGGAAGTCCACATCAGGAGAACGGAATGTTGAAAGATTTTAAATCGAATGTTTATGCTGAATGTTTCCGAAATGAACAGGCACAAAGCATTCGCTTCATTCAACATTTGTTTGTAGGTTTTCCCTGTGCCTGAGGCAAATTACCAACGCTTCTGTTTTCTATGGCTAATTTAGGTTATAAAATTTTCGATGCTCTTCGCATGATTCTGCTGGCGCAATGTCAAAGCAAAGCGATCGAACTGAAAAGTTTAAATTTCAACGACCTTGAAATGAAAGCGAAAAAAGAGTTTAAGGTCGTCAGGCTGATATTTTTTTTGACAATAATTGATATGGAAACGTTTGTTGAATTGTAAATAGAGCCCTATAGAACAAGGAAGAGCTATATTTAGCCTAACCATTATATCTTGAAGTGTAAGTGACACCTCAAGTCTAACTCAGTCTTCAAATATTTTGATTCTAAAGCAATCTTCAATCATTTGAACCTTACAATTCTTTTTGAAAATTCCAAACAGGTGTCAGGCACTTCCTGCAATCATAAACAGATAATGTGTCCTTGTAAAAACTAAAAGGACAATGAGAATATGAAATTTCAAAATTATAATGTAAAAATTTCTGCACTCATGCAAGTCTGTAATTTGAGGAAAGCAACGCAAGATAGTACTTAAAAAAATGCTTTCAAGCACAATACTTAAGCTAAGAAGCCTTCAAGATGACTTCATAAATCAAAATTTAACAAAAAAGCAAATAAATAAAAGCAATTAAAAAATTTGCTCAAAAAACAATTTTTTGTCGAAGAAAATTTGCATGAAAACATAAAAAGAAAAAACAAATTTGAATGCTAAGGAATTTGAAAGAGGACAGTTCTATTGGTCAAAATGTCAAAAAGAAAATATGAAAAATAATTTATTGATAATCAGTGGAAAATTATAAATTATCTTTAAAATCCAGTGTTAGTTCACATAAATTTCTCTAGAACGAAGACCCCCGCCGATGGCTGAAAATCTCATCTCATCTTGCTATTGCCGAGCAATTTGCGAATATGAAATATGTGACGAGTCATCAAAGTGATTTTCGTTTCATAAATGAGAAAGAAAACATATTAATTTCTAAAGCATACTATAAAAGTCGACATAAAAAAAGTGTATCATTTTAAAAAATAAACAAACGTGCGTACATATGTATATAGATATATGTTTATACGTCGGTAAACGTAGGCAAACACTCAAGCTAGCCACAAAACGATTAAATGTTACAGCCACGCTAATCCACTGCGGATCAAGAAGAGATCAAGCAGGATTGCCAAGTACAATAATTTTTCAATTCAATTTGACTATTTGAGCAATAATTGAGACAGTGTCTACTATAAATCCATATGATGATAATCACACCGGCTTATAAAGCCTCATATTAAACAATATGATTGGACTGATTTCATGGGATTTTTTTTTTACGTACACATAGGTACTTATATTTTAATATGACGCTTTGCGAACAAAGATTTGTTTTAACATTTGTTTGCTTTGAATGGCTTTTTTTTGTTATGCTCTTAAAATTGTAGATAGAATCGTTTAAATCGATATTGAGACCTACCGCCCTAATTTAAATGAATTTTCCTCGGGATTTTTTTCGCCAGAAATTTTTCTCCGCGGGAGAAGAATTGTTCTAAGCCTCAATTACGGGATGAATGTGATGACCATTGCTTAATACACTTAGTTCATTAATATTTATTTGCCCAGTGCGATTAGAATGGGAGAATTTTTTTTTCAAATCTACAGGGGAAAAATCCCCGGGAATACTTAGAATCGGGCTGATAAATTTTTGGGACATGCACAAAGTATTAGTATAAGAGAAATCATTCGTTTCCGATTGGTTAGTAATTATTTGGAAATATTTTGGAGACCTTTTTCATAGTGCCCCCGGAGAAGTAATAACGGGCCTTACACTGTAGTTCCACTCGGAATGCTATTCTCCTCAAGCACTAAATCCGAGTCGAACGAATAACAATATTAACGTATGAGGAACATCCGACACTCGAACAATAATGTATGAAACGTTCAAATCCGAGCAAATCTTTGTTCGAGTCGAACTACTGAGTGAGGACCAAGGTCTATGGAGAAAAAATGGGCTACGAATGTGTATGAAATAGCAGAAGAAGATCAAACTTCCGAAAACTGAGCTTCGATCGGCAAGAGGAATGAAATTTTTACAGAGCTGTAAGGACATGGAGATTGATCTTGAGATATAATATAAACCTTGTTCCTTCAACATCCAAGACATACGTACTGCACGAAACTGCCCCAACAGGCCCAATTTTTTTGAAAACAAACTGTATGAAAATTCGGCAAAATTGGCCAGTTTTGGACAGTTTCGTGCAATACGGGAACAGACCTATAGAATAAATCAAAATTTCATATTAGGACTCGTTCTATGTAAAATGGCCCGGAACCAACACTCTCTAGTCAACAGTAGTGGGGACTTCACTCTACTATAAAAACATTACTGAATAATAGAAGAACCGATTGAAGCGGGACCACGAATGCCGTTCAATGTGACAAATTTCACTTTCTACATTCAGAGAAGTTACATGGGTAGATCAGTAGTTCCTTTAAGTGAAGAGTGAAATATAGCTGGTTCCGTCCCTATTGCTGTTAAAGAAATAATATTCAAATTATTATTTGTTAATCCTCAAAATCGTTAGACCTCATCAACTGCGGACTAGAATGTCATGAGGCCCAGGGCTTAAATCGTGACGGGCCCCTACTTTAAAGCGATTCTTCTAGAAACAGATTGTTCTGATCACTTTCTATGATATATTCAGCCCTATACTGAATATTCCCGGGGAACTTACTTTTTTCGATACTAAAATTCTCCTTTTCTAAATAGATAGGGTAAGGAAAATTATAGGTATTATAGGTCAAATACCCATTCCCCATTAAATTGCTTCCCCAAAATATTTAAAAAAAAGAAGTTTACGTTTAGTTAGTTAGTCCTTATCTTCATCTAAGAGCTTTCTCCGATAGATCTTCTCTACCACGTTCAAATGGAAATAGCTCAAATTTCTCCTAGCAAAAAATTGAAATTAATTACTTTGCCACAATTTGAGTAAATATATTTGTATAAGATTTGATCTCATAAATATTGTATATTGATATTAAAAATATGGGAAGCCATTACATAAACGATTTACCAAGGTAACTGAATCGTTAATACTTTTATTGTACCAATAAATTGCAAAAATAAAATTGCATTTTCTAGTTCCAGTTTATTGTTTTAACCTTAACTAGAGTCAATACCGATTAGATATAAGTTTATTGCTTTAATCAAAACTTTTTTTTGCTCCTATTAGCCCATACTATTAGCTTAGCATTTCTAATAATATTATCAGTTAAAACTGAACTTCCTCTAAATGCGATTTTCAAATTTATTACGTTACTATCATGCAAAATCTTTGGTAAAGAATCATAAAAAAAAACTGCATATGACGTATGACAGATTCCATTTGGGAGATATCTTGATACAATTTCAAGTTAGCGTGACTAATAAGGTGAGGTATTTTTCTCGACTAAAAAACTATTTGCAAAGTTCATTGCAGCAATGCACATACATAAGTCCAAATCCAGAGCCAGGGTAAGCTCTTGTGCTGTAATGAAATACCAACTCGACCCGTAATTGAAAGGCACTGTATAGTTTTACAACAGCCATTAAAAGCGGGCTACGGCTAGGAGCACAATTCCGTACACATTGCGGCTCCAATGCTGCGAATGCGGAACGGTACGTCGTACTATTTGAAATAAAACAAAAACGAAAAGTACGAAGAAGAAGCTTCTTTTTTTATATAGGTATAGATAAGGGGTTCCAGCGTTAGGGCCATAAAAATTCAGAGCAATGTAAATATTTTTACATAGATAACCAAACCCAGAGCAGGCGAACCCCATGCCAACAGCTCGCTTATCTGGGCGATATATCAGCGTTTTTTATCTGCGAAATTACAGTAATATTATAAGTGCTGAGAGAAGGTGCTAGAGGTGCACTCAAGACGCTTTACGTGCCCGTGCTCCGTAGCGTATAGGCCACAAAAAAGAAATCGTAGCGGAGACTAGTCTGTGGAGCCGTAAAAGTGCTCTTTCCTTAAGAGCCATAAAGTGGCGTGTTGGCAAATTAAAGCCAGACAGACAGACAGACGGAAAAGACGAACATATGGCCGGGTAGACGAACAGGCGGGAAACGGGTAGCAACAGCAACAGCAACGGTAAATTAACAAGAATTCTACGAAGTCAACTTAACCTTTTTCTCGGCAACTATAGTTCGTAGGTGTGCTGAAGGTTAAGCCATTTGTTATATATACAAACATATCAAAGAAGCAAACAAAAACATTAGCAAATATTTCTCTTTTATCTTTTCTTCATACATACATATATACCTACTACTATTCTAATTGTTTTGTTTTGATTTGTTTTCTTTTTCTCGTTCTCGTTCTCGTTCTCGTTGCTCATCTTTATTGGCCTTTCACTTTCAGCGCATTCGAATCCTTTTGGCCGCCGGATTTATCTCTCTAGCAACGACGTACGATACCGGCCTCAAGACGACGACTACATTCTTGCAACATTTTAAAGACGTCGTCACGACGAAATTCTCCGGCAGAGATCACCACCTGCCGCCATTGCATCCGCACCCGCATAGTGCGCACCATCAGCAGGCAGCTGCTGCTGCAGCTTTGCACCACCATCAGCCACATCAAGCTGTGGCGCAAAGTTTCTCCACCATTTTTCCAACGTATCTAGGTATGGACCGTGCCGCCGGCAGCAGTGGCTCTGCTGTTGGCGGCGGTCTCGGCGGTGTCGTAACAAGTTCAGCATCTTCTTTAGGGGGCAATGGTGGCAGCGGTGGTATTGGTGCTTTGAATGGTCTTGACGGTATGTCCGGTGAAACGACCGGTCTCTGTCTTCAGGATTTAGTAAATAATGGCACGGCAACAGGTGCTGGCTCTGCTGGCTCAGCGGAGAGTGTTACCACAACGAGCACAGCATTGAGTAGCGGCAGCACCGGCAGCAGTACCGTAAATGGTAGTTCAACATCTGGCAACGATGGCAGCGGTGGTCACAATCTTCATAATCATCATAGTCTTCATGATTCAGGTTCATCGGTTAGCATTTCACCTGCCATATCGAGCTTAATGCCCATCGGTGGTCTTAGTCATTTACATCATTCGGCGTCGGCAGCTGGCCAAGATCTTGTCGGCGGCTATGGGCAGCATCCACATCACTCGGTTGTTCCACCGCATACACCGAAGCATGAACCGCTCGAGAAATTAAGAAGTAAGTACTGAGTATTTTAAATTGTTGCTTTTTTTTTTTTTTGTTTTTGTTCAAAGTTCTACATTTAGCTCGGAGTAATTTTTCAGTACCTTTTGACTCGACTTCGAAAAAAACACTTCCCAGAATTAAAAAGACTTAGGTCAGAGTTGCTTCTGCGATTCTTGGATATGTTTTCCCTTCATTACCGTCTTTATGATTTAAAATGCTAAATAAAAAAGGCCGGTCACTTACAATCTCGTATACTGTGTAAGCTATTAGTAGGCAAGTCGCTTACAATCTCGTATACTTTGTAAGCTATTGGCAGGCAAGTCGCTTACAGTCTCGTATACTTTGTAAGCTATTGGTAGGCAGGTCGCTTACAGTCTCGTATACTTTGTAAGCTATTGGTAGGCAGGTCGCTTACAGTCTCGTATACTTTGTAAGCTTTCGGTAGGCAGGTCGCTTACAGTCTCGTATACTTTGTAAGCTATTGGTAGGCAGGTCGCTTACAGTCTCGTATACTTTGTAAGCTATTGGTAGGCAGGTCGCTTACAGTCTCGTATACTTTGTAAGCTATTGGTAGCAGGTCGCTTACAGTCTCGTATACTTTGTAAGCTTTGGTAGGCAGTCGCTTACATCTCGTATACTTGTAAGCTATTGGCAGCAGTCGCTTACAGTCTCGTATACTTTGTAAGCTATTGGTAGCAGTCGCTTACAGTCTCGTATACTTTGTAAGCTTTCGGTAGGCAGGTCGCTTACAGTCTCGTATACTTTATAAGCTATTGGCAGACAGGTCGCTTACTGTCTCGTATACTTTGTAAGCTATTGACAGGCCGGTCACTTACAATCTCATATACTTTGTAAGCGGTAAGCACTGTTCGCCGTTGGGTCTCAAATTTTTCAGATGTCAGCTAGCAAGTTCACACTCTAAGCCAACGATTTGTGAATTGATATTACGCATCCCGTTATATCCACTATGAGACCTTACAATCCAAGTTAGTCAATAAGTTTCATAGGCAGCTTTGGAGCAAACGGAAACAAAATTTTGATGCCTATTTATATTCAATGACTTTCTGCGAAATTTCGATTTCAATGTGTTCCATTCATTCATTCTTCCAAGGACTCAACATTCCTAGGAGCCTTAACCCCAATTATCTTCTTAGAATAATTTTCATTGAATATCCAAATAGCATTAACCGAATTGAACGCGTAATTTTGTGGGTAATTAATTTCGTAATTTATTTGTTTTTAAAATTTACACACCATTTTTTTTTTAAATTTCACAATGCTCTTAAGACAACGGACGTGAACGATCTTGTGCATATAAATGCTGCCCCTTTGATGCCGTACATCCCGCCGTTTAAACGATCGTTTTGGCAATAAAAATCGAGAGACAGCGAGAGAGCGAGGGAGAGGGAGACGTCTGCGACATGTAAGAAATTAACAAATAATTAATTGGGCCATAATTCATTCACACTCCAGCAGCAAATGTGATCATGTTGCCACGCAGTGAAGCGTCTGTTGCTATCTCTCTTGCCGAAACATTCGGTTGTGAAAAATAAAGAAGACAGTCTACGAATTCTGCCAAAATGGTGTGAACGTCAGTTTTATCGCTTGTCATTCGTTCAACGTGATGGGTGATGATTTAGCATAATTATTCACTCATAATGAAGATCGTTTTGTCGTCGACATTCCTAATTGTAGATGGATGCGTGGGCTGCCTTCCATTGTCGACAAGCAAATTTTAAACAGCGAAAAAAAAAAAAAACATAAGGTGCGGCGGCTTCTGCTCTCGGGCATAATTTCACTTTATTTACGCTAAATAAACATCAAGTGTTCTGCCTCCCATTAGATGAATTATGTACATCTCAGCCGTAGGTACTCGTTGCACGCGCAGTTCTACAAACAATGGCAAGAGAAGTAAAAAATAATTTTTTTTTTTTGCTTTGTAAAAGTGTCAACAACAGCTGTTACTTTCTGTCGCCAACCACCCACATCCATGTTGGTATGAATGTAAAAGACAACGCGAAGCGGACTAATCGTTCACGCTCTGCATCCGGCGATAGAGTGCGAATATTCTGCTCCACGATTGGACGCGTGTGGACTGTGGACTTAATTTCTCGAATAATATTCAGAGCCACGTCTCATTGAAATCAACTTTATCGAAGTAAACGCTTTTGATAGTTATGCGAATATTCATTTCTGCTCGCACTATCATCTCGCTCCATATCCCAGGAGCATACAGCCACACAATGCCATTGTATCTACCAGTTCGTGGTGTGTGTGTGTGTGTGCGTTTTGGGTGGAAGTCGCACTTAGCTGAAATTTTCCATTTTTCATGCATTTCACAACGCGGGCGAGCGACGCGGCCGCCACGGCATTCCAACATAATCATTGTGCAATCATTAGCGAACACAAATGCCGAAATTCCATGGATGCTTCGCCCTTGTTGTTCCCTAATGTCACGGCTAATTGAGCACCCTTCTGTGATGTGCTGTCTGTGCTGTGCTGTGTTGCTGACTATGCTGCCTGCCGGAGAAGAGTCGCTTCCATAATTTCTCACTCTTCGACACTTCGAAGTTTTTCGTCTGAAGTGAGTTGAATGCATAAAATCACATAGCGCTTGGCATGATTACATGATGCCTATCTAAGAGCTGTCAAATGATAAGAGAACAAATTGTATTGGAAATATGATACCATCGAGTCAAGTGTGTGCTTGTTTCCCTCGATATTTAAAATTAGTTCCGATATTATGCTGTAAATTGCAGGATGTGAAAGTGAAGCGGTGTTATGCTTATGTCTGCGTTTTTTTTTTTTGACTGCCCAAAAATATGAAAACAATGCACGAAATAGACCCGATGGATGGACTGTGGGTCAGGAAGATCAGCCTTGAAGTATAACTTTACTCAATTTTTGAATGTTTAAGGGAATCCCTCCGGAAAATGAAGGATATTTCTGGTTTTAAGAGGGGATTTAAGGTAGAAAAGAGCTTAGGAAAATTTGTAGGGCATCCAGTTTTTGATTTGAGAATATTTCAAGGTCAAATTGAGGTGACATTCGTCCTCAGTCGAGATATTCAGGGGATATGTCTCATAAAAACTCAACTTTATAATGATGTTAATGGGATCCCGTCAAGGTTTTAAAAAAATTTTTAACTCTTTGTTGTTTATGTACTCTTCTTTAAAGCCTTTAACTGTACAAAATTTAACTAATACATATTATTGATAGCATTTTGGCAAAAAAGCTTCGGACTAAACGGGCCCTAAGGAATAAAAAGCAATTGAAATTAATGTCAATGAGTAAAATATTAAATGGGGACTGAGATTCGGAGCATCTTCGCAATATTAATGAGTGAAATTGTGCCGGTGATGATCGAGGGTGGAGAGTCATATGAACTGGTTAGCTGAAATCGATTCTTCCAATTTTGAACGAAGATTATGTTTATCGCTATCGATTTTCAGAAAGAAGAGAAATGTCCAAAAATTACTTTGTAAAAAAAAGAGATTATTTCCAAAACTCTCAGATTTAGACAAATTCAATATAATACAACTAAATTATACTTAATACATTCAAACTATTAATTTGATCATATAGCTAATTATTTGGTCATAGTAATAACGACTAGCTTTACATTAAAATACCTATCAATGACTGAATGTATCTTTTTCAGTTATCTTATTTTTCATGGTATACTGCATCTTACAACTACTGTTTAATAATACCAGACTTAACAGTTAACATACTACTATATTTGTATAATAATATCGGAAAGTATGCTCCTTTTATATCTTTGAATACTAAAATTGGCAGTGTAAATATTAATTACGCGAAAAAATGTACTAAATTCGTATTATTCTTCAAGCCATATAATAATTATTTGACGTAACATTTATTATTATCTGATATGATTGTTTCATAGATACCAATTACAAAAATTCGTGACAATAAAATATCAGGTTTATCGAAGTAATTTTAGAAAGCCTCACTGTACTCTTAGCATACTTTAACAAAGATTTGACTTTGTAGTATCTATCGTAGCACCTTTTATAGGGTAGAAAGCCAGGAAATTAGGATTCCTTGAAAAGAGGTACATTTCTGGAAGCCTACCTACGGTAGAATTTTTAGGGCTAGTCAATTATAATGCTTAAAAAGTAAAATTTGAAAGGCTCAAGCCAAAAAATTTCGTTAACAATTTATCAAGGATGTACTAGTCAAAAAAATTTACAGTAGTCGGTTTTACATCCTTCTTTCGCATGACAAAGCTTTCCCGCTTTTTACGCATCGTAATTTCAAATTTTACCTAACTCTTATATATTACTAATTTTTATAATTTTTTCAATTTTATTAAGTGTTTTGGTAGATTAGTTTGAGGACTATGAGATTTAATATTCATCAGTTTTCAAAAATGAAATATGTATATTCCAGATAAATTCGCCTATCAAGGACTATTTTTGCCGTTTGCTTTATTCGGTGATCTTGCAGACTTTCCGTATCTCAGTGTTTTACAAAATTTTGTTGAAATAGTCGTCATTAAATTTAACAGTTTCCTTTCTACCCATTTGCTCTTCTAGACCTGGCTTTACGATTCCTATAGTAGAAAAAGGCCTTGGAACTAATTCACCCTTCTATAAAATTGGCTCTTAAAAATGGACCTCGGCTTTATTAGTAGGTGTGGCTATTAAGGCGATATCTTGATCTCTCATTTTTGGCAAAGTGACGGTTCAGTTTTTTTTATGGAAGAACCTTCGTTTACGTATTCGATCTTTGCCATGACCTCTTATCGGGAGCACTGCTTAAAGAAGCCTAAATATATCTGTCTATAAACACTGATTGCTAGAAACAAGAAATGTCAAAAGAATGTTATAACAAAGAATAGATAAGGACTTATGTGAGCTTTGCCAGATTTGAGTGATCACCCGTAAATTCTTTTTCAACATTTGAGAATTTTTTCCTGTATGTTGAGGCCCTCCAAAATAGATTATATAATTGCTTAGTTTGAAAATCATCCGTCTAGATAAGGTTCTTGACCACTGTTGCCAGATTTTTAGGGGAATATTCCCCTGAATGTCTCAAAACAAGGACAAAATTCCTTAAAATTAAATTTTGAAATCTTCTAAAAACAAAACCTTGGTCCCATTAGATTCCATACAAGTTTCCCTGCCCACTTTTCTGCCCTAAGACTCCGTTAAGGGTCATAAATGTCTTTTGATTTAGGGGAGATTCCCCTAAACTGGCAACAGTGTTCTTGACCCCACTTCCCAAATCAAGTCCAGACGCGCCTTCGAATTATCTAAAATTTCTAAAGAAAGTCAATGCTGCTGAGGAACGATTTTTTGTATTTTACGGCAGCCACAGGCCCACAGCTAACAGTAGCTAATATTCCAAAACATGACCAAAGTTTTCTTCCCATGTGTGCCCTATTAAAGCCAAAATCGTCGACCTTAAGAAAATCGGCAAAAAGAAAAATTTTAAGAAATAGTTTTCATTTCAAACGACAATTTCTCACAGGTGAATGAGGAAAACTGTAGAGAAAATTGTATTTAAATTCTCCTGTCCGTATAGCCAGACAATCGATGTTATCGATCCGTTAAAGCGTTTTCTACAGAAAAAAGTCCAAAAAAAAATTTCACCTAAACGTAGGAAAACATAAACAAATTATGACAAAAATGCTGTCACCATAAAAAAGCATAAAAAAGCAACCGAGAACACGCAAAAAAAAAAAAAAAAAAAAAAGAGAAGCTGGAAAACGTGAATTGCAGCTGCTGACAACATAATTCATGTCGCGTTACAACCTAGACACAACAAAGCCGCCACCAAGAGAGGGGGAGGTATGCCTTATCGCCTCTATGTGAGCCAAATATGGCGTATATATATTTACTTATATGAAGAGGCAGCGAGCGACAACGACGCCAGAAAAGACCCCAACTAGACGAGGAAAGAACATAAAAAAAAGAGTTGATTTTATGCGGAATTAAGCGCATTTTTAATGCCGCTCAATGAATATATGTGTGGGCATTAAGTGAGATTAAAATCTATTTCTACAGGCCCCGGACGCGAACGATAACAGCGTACCATAAGCATAACTAAGCCAAAGGTGCTGCCAATCAATAAAAAAAAAAAAATATATGTTCAAAATTCTAAAAATAATACAAACTTTCCGAAAGGTTCTGCTGCTGCTGCTGCTGCTGGTGCAAATGAACTTGAAATTCTCATGTGGAAAGCAAAATCGTGACTAAAATTTGAAAGACACGCACTAAAGCCATAAACTGACGGTATTCTTTCCTTTTTTCCGTCATTGTTTTTATTGTTGTTAAAAAAGCACAAATATAAATATATGAAAAGAAAAAAAAAAACAATGAGAAATTTTAAATAAAACAAATAAAACTTGAGAGACCTGCTCGATCGTGTTGTGTGGCTATTAAATATACCAATAATTGAAATCCCAAATGCACATACGTTGGACACGTTGCAAACCCATTATTTCAACAAACGTTAGCACCAACAACAACAACAACAACAAATTCAACAACAGCAACAAGCCTGAGTAATATCAAATAGAAATAAAATAAATGTGGCAACAACGATTATAGCAGCAGCAGCACCTGCAATACCTGGCATTCCAGTTAAAACAGTCTTAGCGCAATCTATTCGAGTGGCCATGTTCGACGCATCGGTAAATGCGACAAACGACAATGGCGACGAAAACGACAACAACAACAACATAGCAACAACAGCAACAAGAACTTCGCAAGCCGAAATCTATTTGTTGTCGACATTTGCACAAATGCACAATTTACAAATGTCGAGTGCAAAGGCGAAGCAAAGGAATGCACACACATGTTGCGTGAATATAAGCATGAATGAGCTTGTGTATTGCCCCAATAATGCCGGTAGTCCTGCGTACACTGTGCACTGTATTGGCGACAGTGGTAGTCGAGCTCAAATAGATTTTCAGCACGAATTACCAAAGTGTGGACAATTTCGGTGCAAATGGTGAACCGAAAATTTGTTTTTCTCTTTTTTATGCAAATACTTTGGAAAAAAAAAACAGAGCAAATAGCGACACATATAAATGGGGAAAAATATTTTTTTTTTTGCTCTCGAAATTCACAAATATTTGCTTGTTGCTCGAAATGGTAATGCCGCACAATGCTATCGAGATGACTGTGATGCACTGGGTGCAAAAGAGCTTCGGCAGAGTTGAAAAGGTGCAGGGTGCAGGGCTCTTCTGATGATTGAAAAAAGAGCACGTTCAAGGGGATTTTCCATAATTCACCTGAGTGTACGACATTTATATTTGAGTTTCTCGATGTCCCAGTTGGTTAACAGAAAAAAAAAAAAATGAGGGTACACAAAGAGGATTTTAGGTCGATGTCTGCCCCGAGGGTTTATATCGACTAGATTTTGTGCACCACCCAGTAGAGGAGAATGGGCTCGCCACTGCCCGCTCAGCAGATAAATTTTATCCCATATGAGGATATAGCCCAATCGTTAATCACAAACACAGCGATACTCCCACAAGAGGACCTCTTAAAGATCATTTGCCGTGGGGCTCCCGATTTACGTGTACCATTATCAAATAAATTGAGTGTACTCTCTCTTAATCTGACACCTATGGCTCCGAGAAATATGTCGACTTAACGGAGGTGTCTGCTTAAGAGGAAACTATTTGAGAAGCAGAAACATTAGGGAATTCCCCTAAAAGTGTACTCGTTTAAGAGGGAAGTGTCCGCATGGAGAGAGTACACAGTATTTAAGTCATATGGTTGACTTACCGTATATTGCTATCCAAAGATTACAATATACAACTACCAGTTTGATCCTATACCCGATCAATGTAGGTACTGTTGAACGTTTGGGTCCGCGGGTGCTGAAACCCCATTGCTGTCTTTAACCCTAATGTGAGTGACACGGTACCCGGGTACCCTTTCCGTTTTCAAATGTATTTTTGGTATTAGGAAGGGGTCTGTAAGACCGAAATTAAGGGAGAATATATTGTGTTATATTTTCTCCATATTAATCAAAAATTCCCATTTAGAATGTTTAAGGTACCCGGGTATCTTTTCACTCTATTGAAGGTGTTTTTTTTTTTTTTGTTCACTCATGTAAGGGTTTAACAGCTGCCTTGCTTGAACTAAATGTGCAATGGTCTTTGAAGACCACAAAAAATGTACGGTCAATGTTTCAATGCTATAAAAATCAGAGAAACTCAAAGGTCTGCAAGCGTCCAGGGGCGGACTAGGCCCATGGGAAACCGGGCAAAAGCCCGGTGGGCCCCCAGTTCGCTTTTTAGCTGTTACGTTTTTTTTTTTTTCTTAGGTAACGAAGTCCCATTTTTCAAATGCCCGATGGGTCCTTTGATCCCCAGTCCGCCTCTGCAAGCGCCACGCCCTCTTTTGAGATATAACCAGCATCAATTACACGTGCCATTAACACTTTTCGAATACATACTTAAATCAGAACAAATATAATGGCATGTCAACATTAAAATCATCTCTAAAAATAACTTCTGACATGACTTCGAAAGAATTTTGGGAAAACCCGTTGCTTCATAATTTTACACTGAAAGAAAGAAAGTATAACTTTGCAGACTCCGCTTTGAAGCCGCTGTAAATAAAAAATCTATTACAGAAATAAACTCTATTTTCATTAGATTTGTTTTTATAGAGTTTTTTTTTCTTAAGTCCCCGTTTTTTCAGACCATTTTTGTCAGCGTTTGTTATTCTCGGCGACTATCAGCATAATTTCTACCACGTATCTTTAATCTCTAGCATGCGACATTAAGACAAATAACACGTAGTGATAATATTTACAAAATCTAATTCAAAGAAACCCATATATGTATGTATCTATGTTGTTGGGTGAGCACACACGTAAATCTAAACATAGCGACCATGACAAATACGAAGAAATTTTATTTGTACAATTTCGGTAAACTGTTCTGATTTCCAGGGCCAAGACACATTCTTATTTGCTCGAAAAAACCACCGTACAACATCTAATGGGACCATTTTGTTGGGTCGGTAAACAAAGGTCGAAAATTGTGTTTGAAAACAAGAAACTGTGAGTGTTAATAAAGAGATATTATCAATTTCTAAAAGTTACTTTCCAAATAAAAGATAACCTGAAGATTGTGGATTATGTCGCCGTCATTGGCAGAACGGGTCCTCGTTGACCGTCTCGGAGATTTTTGTACTTCGATGGAGAAATTTAAGATATACGGGAATGTCAACTACAAAATCTTCTTGATTTAAAATTGGTCGAAAAATTATGAGGGTTCCGTTTTGACCCAGTTTTTACTTTCTCATTTCAAGATACGGGTATATGGATGGATGGTTTTGATATATAATATACATTTCTTGGGTACATAATAAGGATTTATTCAGAATATTCCCGGGGAACGAATTCCCTTTTCTTGAGACTAAAATTCTTCTTTTTTAAATAGATAGGGAAAGGAAAATTATGGGTATGGGTCAAATACCCATTCTCCATCATATTTCTTCCCCCAAATATTTGAAAAAGAAGAAGTTGTACTCTCGAGAAAAGTAATTCCCCGAATTCGTTCCCCGGGAATATTCAGAATCGGGCTGTATATCACATGCCGGATACCGTTTTCTACCAACTCGGAGTTCTAATATTTTTGATCTCTCGACAGCGTTCCTGCGATCTCGAGTAAAGTCCAGAACCTCTCATGGTTCTCTGATGCTTCTGTCTTCAAATATCCAATCAAATTTGTTGAATTTTCAACTGTGTTCATAATAATGATCATTATTATAGACTTCAAAATTACTGCCACACTTATAGGGCTCTAAAATCCACTTGACATGTGAAAATTTACAAATTCTCAAAGAATCGTAAAAACTCTAAAAATAAACGAATTCTCACACCCTAAAGCACTTAAAGAGTGCGGGCAACGGAGCTGAATTTTAAAGTGGAATAGCTCCGCAGCGATTTTATCGCATAAAAAGTGGAATATCTAGAAAGGGAAATCCAAATAGTTCGAACAGAAATGATCATGTCTATAAAATAACATTTGGGATACATTTCGGTAGAGAAGAGCGCCCTTCGAGGGCGCAAGGCAAAAGCATGCTTTATAAATTCAAGAGATGAGGTCAAATTCTAATTAAAATTCTTCATCGGAAACAAAGAAAAAAAAAAAAAAAATCGATTTCAACCCTTTTTGGCTTTGAATATTTCCAATTTGCGGCACACATTCTTCTTCAGACTTAATACCAATTGACTTATACATTAAGAATTGTCAAATCGGAAAAGCAATCAAATTAAACTGCTGGAAAATTACTCCCATATGGCTCTTTACCATTTCGAAATAATTTCAGCATAGGCCATGTACATATTTAAGGCCCGCAACCGCAAAGACAAACAACTGCAATCACCCCATGGATAACCCGCAAAAATCAAGCAAATGATAATCACCACAAAACGTTGATTCACAATGTGTGCATGTATGTGTGTATCCATCTATCAAGCTATGAAACAATGTCCTTGCTGCTGCGAGCACGCAAGGAGTATCTCATATATCAATCCGTAGTACAGAAAACTGATTTCCGGAAAACAAATTATAATGTCATTACGGGCGAAATGCCTCTGATTGGACTGGTAAAATAATATATGTGTTTGTAGGTATAGAGTTCAGATGCGTTCTTTAAAGGCGAAACCGTAAAATTTCCTCATTATATAGTTTCACCAATTTCCCGAAAAATGTCTCCTTTCAGAGATTATCTTGGCAGAGCTAAAACTGAAAAGCAAGAAGAAAATAAAAAAAAAATACACAGAAAAAGGCAACTGAACTCGTATCGAGAGAGAAGAAAAAAAAAATTGAGGTCTACTTACAGGCTAGGGAAAGCTCTGCATTAGACAGTATCTCCCCTCATGCCAGTGGAGTACGAACTTTCATTTGAAATGACAGCCAACCCAACTGTCATTGTCTGCCAACCATTTTAGATACTGAAAGTCTCTGTCGATGCCACGAGCGGGAAATTGCTTCAAGCAAAGTTAGTGGCCTTTTTGCTTCCCTCTTTTTTCTTTTTTTTTGCTTGGAGCATATGGTTACGCTTCTATTCCGGACGGCATTTACGACCATCTCCAACCCGAACTGTTACCACGAGCATGTTGAAATTAATGAGCTCTCGGTCTTTTTGCAATTTCGCCTTGTAGTATCAGAGACAATCAGGGACAACTCACAACACCATCGACGCCGGGGACTTCGGGCTCCATTGTTTTCTTGTCTATTGCTCCAAGAAAATTTGTGTGTGTGTGTGTGTGTGTGTTGCTTGCTTATCTGGTCGCTTAGCCATTTGCCACAGGTTTGGGTTATGTCAATGTTATTGCAGTGATTTTCGGAAGTTTTTTTCTCCATTGTCTTCTTTAACCATATACTAAGGGTAGCTCATTATATTGCAATATTGTTCAGTGTAATCGTACATTGACTAGAATGTTGTGGGTGCACGTAGCCACGATTGTACGGCAATGTATTTGTGTGTGTATTTGAGACTGCGTGGAGCTTACTTATTGACCAGGCGGTAACTGTGTTCATATGGTCGTATAGATCTGATGGAAAAAAGGGGTTGCTGAACGTCGTTCTTGCGTTGGATGTCAGAGAGGAAAAAGTAAAAGGAACGGGGATTAACTTTACTGATGATGATACTTAGCCTAAAGAGCCAAAATGACTTTCTGATGGCTAGTTTTGCAAATTTTCTTAATTTTTATAAACTTTTACGGAGAGGCAAACCCGTTATAAGCATTTCATTGTACTCGGCCGCATAAAAGGGATAAGCAAGGGTCATTTATATTAGTATGGCCGATTGGTGGGGACACTAGATCTCTCTTTTTTTTTCGTGAGTCTGAGTGTGTTTGTGTGTGTGTGAAAAGCTCATTAAGGGTTTTGTTATGGCCGAAAAGTAGTAGATCAGCAGATAAGAAGCTGAGAGTTTTTTTTTAGTAGGCGACGGATATTTTCAGCCAGAAAGAGGCATTAAAACTTGGCTCGGAAAACAAATTTCAAAATATTTTCCTATAACACTGCAAGTTCATTGAATTTGGAAGCGTTTAAATAAAGAAATCGTTTTGTAGAGGAACAAAAAGTTTTTGAAAGCCAAACGATACTTTTTAGTTACGGTAGGCTGCAACACGCATCTGTCAACAATAAAAATATTTTCATATGTATCTACTCGAAATGTTGCGCATCATTGCTTTGAGTTTTATAAAAAGATCGTTGTTTTTCGAAAAAAGCACGTTCGGAAAATATTTAAAAAATTTTTAAGAACGTTTTTTGTTTGCTCCACGACTTTTTTCTCAAAAAAAAAAAAAAAAAAAAAAAATTAAATTAAATAAAAAAAAACAACGACATGTTCCACGCTCTTCAAAGTGAAATTGAAATATGTATCTAAAAAACAACTGTGCTGCATCACAAGATTTTTTGTTGTCTTGACTCTAAAGAAAATTTGCGAAACATTTTGTTTTTTATGATAAAAATTTATTGAAAAAAAAAAAAAAAAAAAAGACAGTGTACTCTCTCTTAAGCGGACACCTACGGGACCAAAAAAAAAAAATCCACTTAACAGAGCTATCCACTTAAGAGGAAACTATTTGAGGGAAGTAAAGTGTGCGCAAGGAGAGAGTTAAATGTATGTGCAAATATCTTACTCTTAGGAACTGTTAAAAAATATAATTAGGGTAATTTAAATCGAGTTATCGAGAGAAATTTAGACTGTCGAAAATTTGACTTCCAATAATTGAAAAAAACAAAAGCATAATTGCTTCATGCAAATCTTTTCGTGGATCATCTGGAGTAGAAATGGGCGCGGATCGGTTTTTTTTTCGTGGTTCGCAGATTTTCCTTTCAAGCGACGAGCGCTGGCCCCAAAATCGAGTTTCGTGCGGGCCGTGTTCAGCCATAAAATACCGATAATTGGCAATCCCTTTCAGTGCAGTGAATTAAACCCAACGTAAGCAGGGTATATTAGTCTTATGCGAATCTTGTAACAGCTAGAAGCTAAGCTCTACAGATATAGACAAAATCATATATATCTGTGGCAATATGGAAGAGTACCCTAAGTCGAAATTTCTTGTCTTGACATATTTGAAATTTTCTATTTAAGCGCTTCATCGATATGATATCAAAATTAGATGTACATAATATATTTTTTCTAAAGCAAGAGATTCTCAAAGTACCTACATAATCTTCAGCTAAAAAGTAAATTCAAATTACTTCTGTACAAAATCATGATTTATGGAAATGGATCTAACACACGTGAGCACCCCTAACTTCCTTATAGCTCCAAAACAATTAATTCATATCTAGCTTATGTCGACTTAAGCCTGCTGTGACCCGAAAAAAGTTACACTAAATGCTTTAGGGGCCATTTGGTCCACGGTGTATTTCCCGATATTGGCCTCACAAATATTCTCTTTTGGACCAAATGGTCCTAAGGCACCAGCAGGGTTAAGTTACTCTTCCATACGACCACAGATATATTCTTCATAAGGATCAAAAACTGAGATGTCCTTCTGTCCGTCTAAACGTCTGGACCAATTCCGTTGAAGTTCGACCCAAAAGTATATCGAGCCCCGAGGATGCCACGCCCACAAATGGAGATGTTTTGTTACTTCCGAAGTGAAAAAAGCGTAGATGATTCGAATTCGAAACCTGGTTAAGGCTTTCATGAGGGCATTGTAAAGCCTTCAAAAATGAGTACAGTGAAAATCGGTAATAAAGATGTCGAAGGGACCAGCAAAAATCCATCGTTATAACCGATAATCACTATATCCGGTAACAGAAATTAAGAAGAATTAGAATAGCGAACCAAACTTTAGCTAAAATGTTCATCGCTATAACCGATAATCGTTATAAGCGGTATCGTTATAACCGATTTTTACTGTATGTGGTATTTCATATATCATAGTTAGTTGGTATATAATATAAGTAGTAGGTATGTAGTATACTGTATTTTATTTTCGGGCCTAACCGGGCTTTTGAGCAAACTTCAAAAATTCGACCCCTGCCCAACTCTGGTCTGAAGTTCTAAAACATTCAAACCATGGACTGATTTATTTAAAAAATTCATTTAGAGCTCTTAAGGAGTTGAAAAAGTCATCACGAATGACACATTGAACCGAATCGCTCGGAGTTTCTATAAAAAGGTATCCCTTCTAGCCCACGTAGAAAGTTGAGAAGATACCCCTTGAAGGGGGTATCTATCTACATTTGCAATGATATACGAAAGAAAGAAGTTAGGCAAAAAGTCAATATGCCAACAATCCGAATCATTGTCATTGATTAATGAAAGCAAATACGAAACTGCCGCATCAAACTATTAATCATGGAGCGCTTATCTCGCAATCTAGCTCATAATGCAGTGCACCAGGAATAGTTTGATCAAAAATTAGAAATAAATTCTTGTGCCGGCAAGCGATCATGAGCCTCACAAAATTTGCTAACCACGTCCATTTTCAGCTATAAATTCATTCATAGATTGCACACGAGGTTCATCCTTCGGGCGGTGTTTTCTGTTTATTTTTGTTTTTTTTTTTTTGGCAATAAATTTTCCCGGCCCAACGATTTCACTCTGGTTCAAATAGCCGCAAAAGTGTAAACAAACAAACGCCCGATACGATGATGCTGCGGACATGACAGACAAAAAAAAAAAAAAAAAAATCATATGTCCTTTTTTGTGACAGTTTTCCCTGAAAAACACAGCTCCGAATCCGAATCGAGCCAATCGACAGATGCACACTGCTGAAAAACTGAAAATGGAAACAGCACACTCATTCGCTTCTTCGGCTGCTCACCGCAATCTGAAAGGAAAATTGAGAGAGAAAGAAGAAAAATGAAAAAAAAAAAAAAATATGAGAAGGATAAATGTGACAGTTGAATTAGGATATATGATGGCGAAAGGCAAACAAATCTTTTGTACAATGGGACTGAACTCCGTTTCTTGATGACTTTGCACAAAAGCCGGGAAAAAGGGAAAGAGCAAAAAATAAAAGGCGTTGTAGGCGCCTTCCTTTATTTTTATTTTTGGAAAATATTTGTCTATTTTGACAGCATTTGTGCTCTCTGGAATATTATTGATTTTATTGGAAATGGACTTGTTTTCGTTAGTCGTCAGCCGGTTATCAATGACGTGGCCAAAAGGCGCTAAAGGGTCAAAGGAATTTCGAACCCATTTTTAATTTCACACTACATTTGCTTCAAATCACACCTTATGTGACAACATCAAATGAAATGGGGTTAATGCTTCCAAAATATATGATGGGATAACCCTTTTATTCATTTGATTTTGACTTGTGGTAATAGCTTTACAAATAGAAACGAGTTAGCGGAATAGATACTCATTTCTACTTTTCCACATTCTCAGGGGATGTTTTTATTGTGCTTTGATTTGACAAATATTTTTATTGCCCTGAAAGAAAAAATACAAAAAAAAAAAACTATTAAAACCTTGGATCCTCATTTAATGTCCTCCAATGACTTAAGCACTATCCAAACTCTCTCCAATAAAATTCGAAATAATTTTGAAAACTCCCATATTCATGAGCAATTTTCGTGGAAACAGCATGTGCCCACGTTGCTGACGACATAAATCTCCAAGGCTTAGCATATTCTCAACTTAAAAAAAAAAAAAAAAAAAAACTAGTTCCCACCAGACGTCAACACTTGTGAGTGCTCAAAAACAATTAGGAGAAATTAAGGGAGCACTTCAGTCCGAAGACGTATGCGGTTAGTTTCGAGACACATGCCACAGTGACATTAATGACATCCCAATAAGGGAACAACCTGTAGGGTGCAATGTTACAACGGTGTGGGCACATTTTAAAGGAAGCCAATTTGTACGAAAGACGACATTTAAGTTATTTACATTCTGAAGCGCGTAAAACCACATAAAAATGACAACATGTGAAAGTGCAATAAATTTTGTGCAGGCGAGAGAACATTTGTTAAAGACACAGCGGAGGAAATTATTTTTGGAAAATATCCCAAATAAATGGGATTTCAAATTATATAGTAATTTGTTCTAAATTCAAAACTTTCACTTTCCTTAATTCTTAAAAAAAGTCTTAAATCTTAAATAGACTTTCACTTTCCTTTTAAAGATCGTTATACTAACGTGATCTTAAGAATCATTTGCAAGTAACCTTCGAAACAGTTTTAACCTGAAATTCGCGAAGTAAACTCATAAATTCTGGTGGACGATATCAAGTTCAACCTTAGAAGGAGACAGTTCGTTATAGACGATTCTTCTGATATATTTCAAGGGACCGGAAGAATACCTCACAACAGTATTCCTTATAAGGTGAAGAAAACGGCACTAAAAACGAAGCAAAAAGCCTTGAGAAGGTTCGCTATAGAGAGAAATTCCTTATAGACGAGTTCATTATAGAGAGTATTTATTTCAAGGGACCGGAAGAAAACCTCGATATAGACAGTATTCGTTAAAATGTAAAAAAACGGCACTAAAAATTAAGCAAAAAAGCCTTGAGAAGATTCACTATAGAGGAAATTCCTTATAGACGAGTTCATTATAGAGAGTATTTATTTCAAGGGACCGCAAGAGAACCTCGATATAGACAGTATTCGTTATAAGGTGAAGAAAAGGCACTAAAAATGAAGCAAAAAAGTCTCGAGAAGATTCGCTATAGAGAGAAATTCCTTATAGAGAAGTTAATTATAGAGAGTTTCGACTGTATTTACTTAAATAAAAAATAGACAGTTATTATGATCAGCTGTCTATTACCCATTGAGCAGTATAGTTTCCATTCACTCAACTCGGCTGTGACATACATATATATACCTATGTAGAATACGCGTTTAATGGGTTAAGCTTATTTTAAGTTTATTTTTAGAAAACTTTTCCTAAAACATTAATGTTTTTGTATATCTTTTTGTCTTTCTCTACTCTGGTTTATTCTTTTCAGTTTGGGCCGAGACTGGTGATTTTCGTGATAGTCATAATTCAATGACCGCTGTAGCAAATAGTTTGGAAAGTACACATTTAAATAATTTTCAAACCTCATCCACATCATCACTTTCGAATCGAAATCGAGACCGAAAAGATGGTAAGTAAATGTATTTTAAGACTATGAAAATTCCTCCTGCGCAATTCTATAACACCCAAACAGTACCAGGACCCAAACCCAGTACCAAAATTACCTTAGAGGTTAACATTCGGGATCAGTCGAAAAAACTTCGTTACAATTTGATTTGATGTGAAGATTCGTGGTCTGTTCTCTCTAGGCCCCGACTCTATCAAGGTGTCCCCAATTCATAAATAACTTCTTCTTTAACGGGGTGTATGTTCGTGAATCTTTGGGAAATCGTCATTGGCTACAGTATGTCCCGAAGTATAAAAGTCTGTATACTTTTTCCCTGCTAGAGACAAGAAATGGCAACAAAATAGGTCCCATAAAATCTCTTTAAAATGAAATTTCAGCACGATCGAAGAATATCATCGGCGATTTCATACATTGCATATATCTACGAGTATGTATGTTAGTATATACCCAGCAAGCATTTGCATGACCTTTTTACAAAGGTAATGATTAGTAACATTTGTTTCCAAACATTTTCCAAACGCTTTCCAAATCTGTTTGGGAAACGTGGAATTTCTCAAGTAGTTTGCAAATCCACCCAAAACAATATCTATCAGTCGAAACTCTCTATAACGAAGTTTATGGGCCCGGAGGAAAAACTCGCTATAGAGAGAATATGCTACAAAGAGGCAAAAAGAGCACTAAAAATGTAGCGAAAAAGCCTTAAGAAGATTCATTATAGAGAAAAATTCGTGATAGAGGGGTTAGGTATAGACAGTTGGGACTATATATGGACTATATCGTACATACAACATACGAGGCGTCTACAGTTCGATTTAAACGAACGCTAGTAAAATAAATCTAGTAGGTACCTACGCGCGAATGAGAACTCTCCGTGGCGTAGTGGATAGCGTGTGCGCTTAGCAATCTGAAGCGTTCGAGTTCGATTCCGCGCTCAGGCGAGAAAAAAGTGTGGAGAAATGTGGGAACTTGAAAGAGGCAAGTTAATTTTAGAGGAAAATTTTTCGACTCAGATAGGATAAAAGAAGTTGCCCAGCCATATTCTGCCTTTAAAAACGCAGTGCACAAGCTCTTTCAAAAATTTCTATGAGTTCCAGTGGAAACTTTCTTTTCTAGTTCTTTGCATAAAAGTAGTATAAAAGTAATTATTGTAGGCCTGGAAAATGTTTATTTTAAGTCCTTTGATATAATTTTTTCTATTCTTAAATCCAATCGAGTGGCTCTGTGATAGCGTAGGGGATGCGTGCTATGCTCTTGATCCCAGGGACCGAGGTTCGATTCCCGGCACAGGCGAAACGGAGTTTAATGTTCCAAGCCTAGCAATGGTTTTTCAAAAAATCGCATATTAGGGGCACAAATTTCAACAATTGGAGTTCAGTTTTTCCAAATCATTTGTTTGCGGGCGCAAATTACTTCCAATTGTTAAGTACAGGGAAAATGCTTACTGGGTGCATACATACATATGTACTCTCACGAATAAATACACAGGCGTCTAACCAACGCAGAAAAATCAATTTTATCAATAATAATTACTGATAACACGTGTAATTTATAACAATTTGATGGCGAGCCAGACATATGCATCACTGAACGGTAGCCTCCTAAATGTGGCATTAATGTGGCACCCAAAATCTAGTGATAAAGACCCGACCCCAGTGCTTTGTCGGCGAAAAATCGCTTTGGCTTTGATTTCAGTTTCGATTCCATTTGTGCGAGAACCACGAAAGAATTCACTTCGAATTTTTTTTCTCTCTCTTTTTTTCTTTAAATTTAGTTTGTTTGATTAAATAGAAGCCAAAAATATGGTATGATCGATGGGATTTTCGGGAGTCGAGTTTCGTGTGCACTTTTAACAGCGGTACTCATAAATCTTTTACCCGCAAAAATACGGTCTATGACGTAATGGTAGAGGGGTACCTATATTTTAGCGATAAGAAGGCGGCAAATACAGAGAATGGTTTTTGAAGTCATATAATAATAAAGTAACGCCAACGGCAATAATGACAGAAGTGTTGGGTAATTTCGGTGGATATTTTCATAAAATCAGTAAAACGAAACGATTTACTGTTGCCCGAAAGTGAATTACAAAGGCGACGGGAACGATAAGGCAATTAATAGTGACGTTGAACGTGCGATAAGAAAGTTAATTTCGACTCTTGACGTCAATTTGACGAAAGGAAAGACAAAAAAAAAAAAAATAGAAATAAAAAAAAAATTAAATAAAAAAATTGTTTCCGCCTTTGATGGGAAAAATAGAATTTCCCAAAAAAAAAAAAAGCCACTCCCTAGAGGCGCCACTCGATCAACTCACAAAACAGTAGTCAACAAATAAAATTAAAAGCGTAACACTGATTGCACTCATGACCTCGAAGTGCAGAGAAATCGGTAGTCGGGTTTTTTTTTTTAAATATTTTATATTATTTATTTTCGATACCTTCGTTATCTCCTTCGAGACTCAATTACATGTGTTCATCAATTTAAAATGTTTATTCTTTTTTTTTTATACTATTTGCATTTGTCTGCAGGTAATCGTTCCGTCAATGAGACCACAATCAAAACCGAGAACATATCGAATTCTGGACATGACGAGCCGATGACAACGACTTCGGATGAACCGAAAAATGATAAGAAAAATAAACGGCAGCGCCGTCAAAGAACACATTTCACGTCACAGCAATTACAAGAGCTTGAGCACACATTCAGCCGTAATCGATATCCGGACATGTCAACACGCGAAGAGATTGCAATGTGGACAAATCTCACAGAGGCACGAGTTAGGGTAAGTTCTAAGTTAAAAAAAAAAAAAACTGAGCAAGCGAGGGCATGAAAAGTGATTCTCTTAGATTAAGAACTTTTAACCCTCAGATGACATCGTCGAGCAAAGGCACTTTTTAGTTCCCATCTCTAATACAGTGTAATCTCTCTTAAGCGGACCGAAAATAGGTTCGCTTAAAAGGAAACTATTTGAGAAGCAGAAACTCTGAAGCATTCCCAAAAAGTGTCCGTTTAAGGGGACCTTCTGGTCTAGAGCACGAAAATTTAGGGTATTTTCATGATTTTTTTTTTGGTATTAAGCCAAATAAAAAACGATTTTCTAAGTATGCAGGCTTATTGTATTCTTTATTGAAAAAAAATAAAAAATGTTGTTGTAATTTTTTTTTTTTTTTTTGGTATTTTAAAAATGGCGTTGAAGTGGACCCTCTTTGAAAAAGTACCTCCGTGGTGTGAAAGATTTTGGCAGTTCTGGTAATCGAAAAAAAAAAAACAAAAATATGTTATTAATCAGAATGAATGCGGCTATGGCAGGAACTAGAATCAAAATAATTTTTTTTTAAATTGACAAAATGGCGCAATTTTTTATTTCAACCATCAAAAACTCCCCTTTTTTTGACCATTTTTTTGATGAAAAAATATGAAGTTCTTGAAATAAAAATTCGATTCTAGTTCGGGCCATAGCCATTGATGTTATGAATAATATATAAAAATTCCAGACAAATCGGTTCGATGGTTTTTTTGTTTTCATTCACACCAGGTCAAAAAAAAGTAGTTTTGAGATAAACGCGTTCAAAGTTGCTTTGATCAAGCGCGCTGCCTGCTGTCTCCACCTTCTAAAAAGGCTGTAGCAAAACAAATATTGTCAATATCTTCACGAAACTTTGCCAGCATATTCTTAAAAGTCTATTCTTCCGAAATATATAAAAAAAAAAATCAATTTTCAAAAAATTCTAGACCAGAAGGTCCCCTTAAGAGGGGTGCCTGCTTAAGACATGTGTGTCTGCAAGGAGAGAAAACAATGTGTTTTCATATCTTTTGGGGTAATGGAATTTTTTCTTCAGATTCTCATGACGGGATGGATACTTTTTTTTACCCTTTTATATCCCCTTTATTAATCTCGATTGCCGCAATTTCAATTTCAATAATTTCGCACAGCTTTCGCATCTTATCAAATAAATTGTTTACCGAAAATAATTCTGGGTACCACAAATTTGCAAATAATTCCATGGGTTAAACGCTTTTGAGCTTTTAACAAATTATAAAAAAATATAAAAAATAAAAATCCAAAGATAAATAAAATAAAACGAGCACGCAGAAATGCAACAAAAATGTCATATAAAACTGAATTACAAGCTCGGCGGATCCCATCCGTTTTGCGCCATGCGATTTCGTTCCATTCGTTTCCCAGTTGGTGAGGATGGACCGCAAAACACGAGTATTGACCGCAATAATTTTCAGCTGTTCCAACCAGCCATATTGGACGATTTCGTGTGAAGTGTAGTGGGCGGCTGAGGGGCTGAAAATGTTTTCGCTGTTGCTGCTGACAAGCAACTCGTAAATATTTTGATGCAACGTAAGCAAGACAACCGACCAGTCGTTGCTCCGCCACTGCTACCGTTTGTGGAAATAAACAACAACATCAGTGACAGCACAACAGCTGTGGTCGGGAAACACGGGCATCCAAAAGCAGTGGAACAAAAAAAAAAAAAACACTCCAAAAAACGGAAACATTTTCGTTGCAAGCGAGCGTATGCAGCTTAAGGCTCTCGGGATTTATTGAATTTTCAGTCGTGCAAACGCAAAAAAAAAGGAGTCGCCGAAAATCGTTTACTGCAGTGGAATTACGGATGTCCAAAAAATATTTCCGATGGTTAGTTTTTTTCCTTGGTTCGTTGGGAAAATAAAGTAAACGAATTTTCAGACTGGAGGGCATTAAAGGGCAGACGATTTGTTTTAATGGTGTGCTTTCGAGTCCCAAGCTGGTTGCATAAAGAATATCTACTTATGATGGTTTAGTCTTTTTTCTCAAAAGGGAGTCTAGCCTGTATACTTTACCCTTTGAAGTCAGCCCTATCGGTTTAGTAATCTGTTTGTATAATGTGAAGCCAAAAGAGGGAAGGTCTGGGAAGCACAAGAGGACAAGATCATTCTCGGTTGTTTTAGAATTTCGTTCGACTTTTATTACTCTGGGAACAAAAAGGTATTTATACTTGTCATAAGTCCTGTGATCCTGTATCAGCCCATAGACCTGAGCCGATACTTAATGTTAGCAAGCCACATTACGGTCAAGCTGCAAATTCAGACTTGGTCTTGGTCTCGCACAACAGGTCAAACATGTGCCACACTATTATTTCCATGATCTATTGAAAAGAATTTCAAATATCTACTCAGATTAGCCGAGTAAAAATATAAAGGCCCAAAGGACGCCAAATCGAGACCAAATGAAGCCCAAAACTCAGCACGCTAAAATCAAGTCCAAATCTTCAAAATAAAACGTGCCTAAATCAAGCCCAATGTACGCCCAAATCAATTTTTACTCGGATAAGCAGAGAAGAACTGAGAATAATGGCCTTTTCAAAAAACATTAAAAGCGATTGGAGCTAACCTAAAGCGAAGAGTGTAGATTTTGCCTGGAAGAAACCTGGAAGAAACCTCATAACACATAGTGGCAGAATGTCCAGCACTTATAAGAAAAAAAAAGATCTATAACAAGCAACGAAATCAGCCAACAGACGGATCTGGCGGAAACTAAACTAGAAAGAGTGACAATATTTCTAGACATAACTGGGGTTTAAAAGTACTCTAGATTAAAAACCGGGTTTTGGCACAATAGTCTACACAGAAGCAGTGCAATTGACGGATGACTCTCGAACCCCCTACCAATAATAATAAATAAATAGTAATAGTCTTTGTGGGAACATCGACGGAACCTTCAGCTATAGTAAGCTAGATTTCAGCTATTTGTATAGGCAATTAAGTCATGTGTACCGACCAGGTTCTGAAAAATTGATGTGATTGGAAGGGGTGCTACCGAACCAACCTATGACATTGTGTTCCATTCTTAAATGACAAGGTTCAAACCTTACCAATTTTCTTCTTTGCGTGTTTAAACTATCCCGGTCTATCCCGGGTCGCAAAACGCGACCAGTCCCATTATTCTGTCGGTTGCATCATCCGAGGTAAGTCCTAAAGCCTCTAGGTCCCACTTTACTGGTCCATCCAGCGCTGTTTCGGACGCCCCGTTTCTGCAACTTGAATTTCCTTTGCTCTCAGACGTGTCCATACCAGGTAGCCGCTTCTCGCATTTCCCAATATTGGCGCAACTCCATAGCGTCTACGGATGTCTATTTGGAACATATCAAGACGAGTGGTCATACCAGCGAAGCATCTTTGCTTCCATAACATAACCTATCTTTCTGCTACTTCGTTGCTGGTAGACATTCGGTAGGTACTATAAAGAGCGACTTGCCTGATGACTGTGCGGTAAATTTTGGATTTTAAGCGGTCGCTTATCTTTTTATCGTACATAACACCAGTCGTTGAAGCCACTTGAGCCAAGCGGCGTTAACTCTCTCAGTAACTTCGCGAGTGATCGTCCCTCAGCAGAAAGTGTCGACGCTAAATATTTAAATTTTTCCGTCTTGGTAGGTCAGGTTATTTATTTTGTTGTCCCTGCTTCGTAATTGTCTGTTGTCATGTATTCTGTTTGACATTCAAACGTAGTCCAAACATAGACAATCTATCTGCCAGTCTTGTCTTGTTGCTGTAAGTTGTTTCTTGGTTGGGCAAGAAGAACGTCATTTGCGTATAGTAACGTCCGGTAATTGAATCCATAACTAATATGAACAAAAGAGGAGATAGAGAAGGTTCAGCCTCTCCAATGAAACCAGAAAAAAAACTTCAGTAGCTTTTTTAAGCCGGTTCAACTCTGAAATATTTATTAGCCCTCCCTGTATTATCCATCGAACCTAGGCAAAACTTTTTTACACTTTTTAAACAAAGCTGTCCCTCATTCTTTGTTCAAAAGAACCCTGCTGTACTTCGGCTTGGCTCCACGTCAAATGGTTTCTTCGGAATCTTAAAACTCCCCTCTATTCTTAAATCAAAGATTTCTCAGGTTAAATCCTTTTCAAGGCCCATCCTAATATGTATAAAATCGATCGTCAGAATCTCGTTCGTCCCAAAAGAAAGAAGGACGATATGCAATGCCCTTTCGAGTCATTTCTGTTGCTTTCCAGACACAATAATCTGATAGCTCGCCTATCCACACAGAAGATACTCAACGGGATAATTAGTCACCTTAAATATTTGCTGTAAAATTACAATTGTATACGCAGTCGAAAGCGTATAAATCGGGCATCATGCCAAAACCGAAACCAAAAAAAAAAAATAAATATCACCCTAAAGTCATTCCCGAGAAGCACACAACATGCGTTATCCTGCCTAAGCCTACGTGTGAAATTCCTGTTCGCTTGTACTTTCGTTAACGCACATTTGTGGGGATGAAATTTATTGCACTTCGAAGGGAATTGTATGTTTCCCTGGCTTTTTTTTTATGGGTTGCACTGTGAACTACGGGCACCTAAGTTGAATTTTGAATGACTGGTAGTCTAAGGCCGTAAAATTCGTCGTTTCATGGAAGAAAAGCACATGATGCGTGGGTAAATAGACGCACGTCCGTTGGATGGGAATTACTCTCACTAACGATATGGGAAAATTTTTATTGGACCCACTGTTCAATAATTTATTTGTCATTCAAATCAAAGCATCAAGCGTGAAATTCATTTAAAAATGGTTAAAAAACTTTGTTCATTTCACTGAGAGCGACAAAAATTCTAGGGACAAAAAGTTAAAGGACAAAAAAAAATAACTCTCTTCCAACTTCACACATCATTACTTAACAATTCAATCGTTCAAATCACGGTAAACTGCTTTCAAGTTCACTTCCTAATATCCAGCAATTAATCATTGCAATAGTGGAAATGGAAACTTCAACAACTGAGACCATCATCTTCACCATTGACGGTAGCCTCATCACCATCATCATCATCCTCATCACCATCACCATCATCAACGTCAATATCATCCACATAATCATCGATACTAAATCTTCATTAGTCAAGTCCGTCCATGTCAGACGAAAAGAAAGAAGCAAGAAACAACAACCAAAAAAGAGAGTTTCCAAAGTAGTGAAAATTACAAAAAAAAAGAGAGTATTGGAGGGCGTTCATAAAAAACTTGCAGTGGTAATCAATCAAAAAAGTATCAACACTTTTGCCAGCACACAACCAAAACCCCGACCATTCAATTTCAGCAATAAAAAAAGAAAATTCTTTTTTCCAAACCGGTGAGCACTCCACCAGTTACGACAAGCATTGGCATACAGAGACCATCAACTTTTATTTTCAATATGTAAAGTTAGATCCTTGCGTTCGAAACGTTACCTGCATGAGTGTGTCCTTTGGAAAAAAAATGTGACAAAGTTAAAAAAAAAAAGAAAAGTGTCATCATTGCTTTCATCAAAACCAATTAGAATTTTCTGCTTGAGGCGGCACTGGTGGAAAAACCTTCGGGCACATTTCACGTTTATAAGAGGGGGGAAAATGTTAAATGAAACATGAAAATGACAGCCAATAAGAGATCGATGACTTTAATTTACGTCAAAATTGAAATCACGTTAAAAATGAAAATTGCTTCAAATTAAAAAAAAAAAAAAAAAAAAAAAATTCAACGAATAATCACCAACAAAACAAAGACAGATGAAGCTGCACAGTAGCGCCAGTGGCCGCCTTCATTGCTGTACATGTGACTAAACACCGGACTGCAATGTCCCATAATCCACTCAAATGGCATCATAAAGCAACCGAGCTATAAATGGCCACTTTATGGATATCTCTAAAGCCCTTGGAAAGTAGACAAAAGTCCGAACCATCGTTTGCCAGCCAATAACACCGACCAATACAAAAGGAGCCTTTCGAGTATTAAACACGAGCAACAACAAAAAAAAAAAAAACAAAAAATCCCACGTTGCTGATTGCGAACCGGTTCAAAAAAAAAGAGCCAGCATTGCACTTGTTGGACTGACAATGGGAAAATAAACAAAGGTGTCCATAATGGCTGTTTTTATGTCCTCGAATGTCAATTCTCAGCAATCGATGGCACCTTTCATAGTAAGAGTATTCATGGTTGTATGGAAAGGTTAGAATTTGAATGGACGTTTTTCAATACAAAATAGATGGGCTCCCAAAATTTTCATTTTTTGTGCAGCTTTAAGATATATCATTTTTTTTTTCTACTGATTTTTAAGAGAATGACTTTGAAGACGTGCACTGTTGCCAGTTTAGGGGAATCTCCCCTAAAGTAAGAGGAATTTCTGATTTTTCGGCGATATTTTGGGAAGAAAAATCTTTCCGAGAATTTCTATGGGACCAAGTTTTGGTATTTAGAAGATTTGAAAATTAAGTTTTAGGGAAATTTGGGCTTATTTTGAGACATTCAGTGGATATTTCCCCTAAAAAACTGGGAGCAGTGGTGAAATAGCATAAAAGCCAGGGTCGAAATTAAGAGTTTTGATATTTTTTAAGGAGTGATTTCAAGTCAATTTTTATACTCCTACTATAGAACAATCTATTTAGGTGTCTCATAATTGAATCGGTCATTTCAAGAACAGCTTAAGTCACATGTTTTCAAATATTCTTCTTTGCTAAAAAATGTTTCCTTAACCCTTGGTAATTTGTTCGAAACCAGTCCGTCTAGAGATGGAGCCAGAAATTAGAGGGTTAAAGGTAAATTCTTCCTTTGTGAAAGGATAAAAGATTCCTTCATCTGTAAACAACACCGTGTGAGGGACGTCAAATTCATTAAAAATATAAATCAGTGACTTAGTAGGTTTTTGCATGCATTTCTAGATGGCGGGAGTGGTTTTATAATATAGTTTACATCGTTTTTTTTTACTGACCAACAGAAAATCTCGATAATAATGCAGACATAAATGATTGACAATGTAATTATACACCATCAAAATATACAAATACAGTGAAAATCGGTTATAACGATGTCGAAGGAACCATCGTTATAACCGATAATCGCTATATCCGGTAACAGAAACTAAGAAGAATTAGAATAGTGAAACAAGCTTTATCTAAAATGTTCATCGCTATAACCGATATTTGTTATAAGCGGTGTCGTTATACCGATTTTTACTGTACATCAAACTAAAGCATTTAAAACCTTAATAAGTAGATTTTTTAAAGAATAACTTCTGAGTATCTTTCAGAAAAATGCGTTTTCTGGTGAACTTCCCGAATGTAATAAAGCCTGAATCTGACAGTTCAGCAGTATTTTAAAGATTTTTTTTTTTGGAAAATCTTCTTCGAAGAATCTCTCTTCTTCTGAGCAGTCATAAATGCTGCCCAAGAAACACAATTTTTGGGAAAATACCTTATCAGCATAAAGCATACAGCTCTGAAGGTTCATGTCTTTGCTTTTTCTTAGAATATTTTACTTTTTCTATATATTAATTTTCATTCAAATCGGACGCCATGAATTTTTCGGATTTTTTTTCTTTTTGGTCCATTACTCTCAAAGCTCCCTGTAGCACCCGCAAATTTCTTTTTGGGTTAATGTCTTATAATTGTTCAATATACCACTGTTGAAAATTTAAGCACTATCAAAGCACTCTTTCCCTGGACACGCCACTGCTTATCAGCATAAAGCATACAGCTCTGAAGGTTCATGTCTTTGCTGCAATTGTTTCGATTTATGAATGGTCAATTTCTCTTTAAAATGTGATAAGAATTCGTTCGGATAGATTAATCCACCGCTAATAGGGTTATGCTTAAGGGTTAGGAGATAATTGATTCAATTTTTTGTTTTTATAAATAGCTTACCATTCTTTCTTTTGTTGTTTCTTTATATTAAAAAAAAAAATTCGATAACGCTAAAAATCAAAACTTGTCCTCTAATGAGACATAACAAATGTAGCATATTGAAAAGTGATTCTTTTTATTTCCCATTTTCGCTTTGAGGCATATTTTCAAAATTACTTATAAATGCAAATTAATACCATAATACTTTCCCTCATAGAAAAAAGTCAAACGTTCATTTCCCTATCCTTACAAAAAAAAACTCTACTTCTGCCCCCTTTTTTTTACCCACCGAATAGAGCCAATATTTATTAACACAATATCATTGGCAGCAATTTTCTTGGACTACAGATTACTTATATCTGAATGTGTGTGTGTGTGTGTGTGCCTTTGCTGTTCGACTACTGTTTTCCCACTTAATCCCGTGCTTAATCCTTTTGTCTATATATGATAAATTTTATTGCCGCCATTAAATGGAAGCAATACACAATAATATGTAGGAAGAAAGAGCACAAATGCGCCCAACAAAAACGTCATGTCGCTGCGATGCAATCAGCATGATGATCATTAATATCATTTTCAGCGGTTTCTATTACATTTAACTTTATAGAATACGGCAAAGTCACCCTTCCTTTTGGATTACCGCTCATCTCATTCATCCCATTGTTGCGTACAGTGTGCCCTTTTTTTCGCTGACGCTGGCGCTGGCGCTGTGTGTTGACAAATTACCTCGCATTGTTTTGCATTTAGATTATAGTAAAGCGACACATTATTACAACATTTGACTGCATCCCATTGAGAGGCAAGAATAGAGCGCATTGGGCTGGCTGTCTGTCCGTCGTCGTCCGTCTGTCAAGTCAACTTTTCATTCCTATAATGGTTCATAAAGCAAACAAAATTGTCACGGGGAAATAGAGTGAGAGGTGGTGGTTCCCCTTTTTTGTCATTATGCGTGAAATATGTTTTCATTTTAGCATTTTTGTCGGGCAAAAATTTTATCGCAACACATGTTGATATTGACACAAATTCGCAGAGCTTGATTCTTTCGACTTCAAAAGGTCCATTCAGTCTGTATAGCAATCAGAATTCATTCTTTCAAAATCGATTGCGGTTTCTCGGGGTTGGTGTGATGTGAGCAAAAGTCTCATGACTGTTTTGTATCACATTAACTGCTTCAATGTTGCTCTTCTTGTTTTGTTTTTGGGTAAGGGTATGGATACAACTATTGTTCCAGCACCCAAAAACACTTGCTCGACATCAAGTGGCTTTTATTTTGTGTTGTTGTTGTCTTCTGACGGGAAAGGTGTCGGAAAATTTTGCCATATGCGCTGCTACAAATAGGCGAGACAATTTTTTTCCTCACTGCATATTTCTCATTTTACTTTATATATATTTGCTTATTTGCATAAAGAAACCATGAAATTCTTTTGGGCTATTAGCTTCTGCTCTTGTCTATGGCAAAAAAAAAAAATTGCCGAATTTGTCAAGAAAAAAAGTTCGAACAACTTCAGTGACTTTGACAAATTCATACAGACGATGGATGGAAACAAAGTGCAATACAAACGATGATGACTGTTTAACAAAGAATCGCAGATGTTTTTTATTATCACTAATTGCTTTTTTATGAGTTCGTCGACGGATCTTCTTCGCAACAAAAAGGAAAAAAAAGAAAGGTTGCATTTTATTTTCACTCTTTATTGAAATTCATTTTTTACACTCCATAAACCCTCAGGTTTATATACAATTTCCTATTTTGTTTTTTTTTTTAACTTGATTGATAAATTTTGACTTGTCATCCGATGTAATCAACGGCGAACCATCGATCATCGGCTATTGCCGCTTATATCTTTTCCAAATAACGATCGCACTCAGTTTTAGGGGGTTTTGCAGTCTCTACCCTCCCGGCTGTCAAAACAATTTCTTCATTTATTTATCAATTCTCAAAATACCTAAATATACATTATTTCTGTTCGCTTTGAATTATTTAATTCCGTTTCGATTGCTGGCTTAGTTTGTTTAGTTACCCGGCGGCGATCACTTGAGGAACAAATTTCAGAGCACCACACTTCTCCATGTGCCGTTTGCGAACGAATGTATTTTCCAGTTCAAAACATGTCTCTTCGGGCTTAACTTATCAGACACAATATAATAGTTTCGACGCTATAATATGTCAGAAACTTCATTGGATTCAAGTGGAGGCTTTCGATACTTCTTTAAAACATCTCAAACAACAAAGAAATCGATAGGTATCATTGACGCCCTTTGGATGTAACGCATTTCGACTAACAGGCGCGGATTACTAGGCAAAGGCATTTTTGCTCCTCCAAAAAATTTTATTGGAGCATCAATTTTCGGCAACGAAAAAAATATTTGAAAATTATGTAAAGATATTCTGAATATCATCGAGTTCTTATCTGCAACCCCAATAATCATCTGAGATTATCATTCATCTTAACGAAGTGACTACAATTTTGAAGTTGGTAATTCGAATTTAACTAAACTAATTCGTGAAATTGAACAGTACCTCCTCAAATTGTCAAAGATTGTCTATGATCGTTTCTTTCCATCCGAGAGTAAACTTTATTCCAATTGCAGTAGATTCTGCACTTTCATATGATACTAAATTGCGTATTGTCTGCATAAAATTTGCAATATTTGGAACTTGCCTCTGTGACTAACGAGGATTACACAAAGGCACTAAAAAAGTTTATCATTTCAAGTATACATAGTAAAAATATTAGGTTCTACTCGAGTTCTTACAAAAATAATAGGTATACCTAAGGAAGTGGAAATTTTTGAAATAAAAATTTAAAAAATAAGTAACCTGCAGGAAATTTCAATAGTGAATCTATACTCTTTCTCTGCTGACTGCGTCAACAGCACTACTGACAAGTTATACCCGTCTAAATGCTTTGTGTTATTGACATTTAGCATTGAGTTGTCATTGAATATCAACAGTAGACCGAAAAACATTGACGAGCTATTGACGTCGGTACATATTATGTAGACAAAAGGAGTACACTTTCGCTTTATAAGGAGACACGTTGTTGACATGGTCAATAAAGATGAACTATATACCTCTTGACAGTACAGTTTCTCTAATGAAACCGCCTATAAATACTGTAGACGTTGGAACTAGTTCTCTTGCCTATATTGACGTCAATATAGATATGAAGTCATATGGCGACAGGCTTCCTTCAGGATACCTATAACACCGATACTGCTCTACTTTCACCAAGAATTTTTTAGAGGCTTGGATCTAAGCTATACAGATAAAGATTTCCCTTTAACTTGGGCCCCTCACGATTTTTGTTCAGGATTTTTCGGAGTAAATCTTTCATTGTGCGGCTATATAAATTGAATTTGATCAATGTGTCTTAGCTAAATGAGCCTTAATAAAATTGAATTACATAAAATAAAGGTCGATCTTCATATTTTACATACTCAGTCCTCATCTTCCTCTTATTTTCCGTATGCTGAGTTCTTTTTTCACAGAGGGCGGTATGACATTTGGTCTGTTAAGGGATTTTTCTGATGTAAACTCATAAATTTCACCTTATATGGAATTCTTTTTTTTTTTTTATAAGACAAAAAAGTTCGATCATTTTAATTTTTTTATATGTTTTAATTTGGAACTTAAACTGTATAAAAAATTTTGTTTACATTGTAAATATTTTTTTTTTAATTCAAATTATCCATTAAAAGGAGTAGGTCGTTGGGCAACTCGGTAAAGGCTCTTCAGGTTGTTTGAAATAAAGAAATTGAATACAGTAGTTTCGCTATATTAGAAACTCGTATATAAGAAAAAACCCGCTTTTACGAAAGGAATCTCAGGACACCAAGTCCATTTATATACATATTAAGCTCTGTACAAAAATTTTTGTATATAGAAACTCGTATATAAGAAAAACCCGCCTTAAGAAACTGTTTATCAAAACCAAAAACTCTTTTGTATGGAAAAAATTTTTATATAAGAAACTTGGTTTTTATCAAAAAATTTAACACCGCTTTTTCAAATATCGGTAGCTTATATAAGAAAAAATTTTCTTATAAACGGTTTTTTCTTTTATAAGAAAGAATTTTCTTATAAACGGGTTCTTATATATGAAAAAATCGGATTTAAGAATGAAATTTCTTGGCAAAATCGACATTCTTATATAGCGAAACTACTGTAGATTGATGTTAAGTACGCCTGTCGCAATCGTTCCTTCCAGAGTAATTAAATTTGATTTTTAAAAAATATTGCGGACTGCGGAAAAAGTGTGTAAAAAATCGTGATTATTTCTGTAAAAAATCATTAAAAAATTATAAATAAATTTCGAAAAAAAGCAATTCTGGTACCTGTGGGAACTTCTTATAAGTGAAACAAGATACTAAAGTTTCAAAGCAATCGGTTTGATAGTTTGGTCTGTAGAGCGTTGACCGTGCCAGAAAATTTCGTGTCCAGAAAAATTCCTTAAAAATTTCAAGAATAGAACAAGTCGCTTGGGGCGGGTCGCTGTAACTTTTTTAATACTTCGAATTTCGGTCTGATTTTCTTACAGAATATTTTTAATAGGTCAAACTGTCAAAATATTCCAAAAAAAAAGGTGGACTCTTAAAAGTAGTTACATATAATAACCCCTTAATGTTAACTATAGACCATCACGATACGTGGAATGAAAGTCGTTATAACTAGTCTATATTTCCTAGGATAGCTACTCAAAGTTCTATTAAAAAACATGCGCTTCATCTGAAGTCTTTATAGCATTCATCCGGCAATTGAGCAGCGAATCTTTCAATAAGGAACCCTCGAAATTCAGAGTTCTGATCTGTTGTGGCAACATAGGAGAACCCCTCATAATCAATTCACTAAATACCGTTTAAAGACACCCAATTTAAAAGATTCCACTTTAACTTTTACTAAAATACCTTACAGTTTCCACAATTTTCTTTTGGGCCATCTTAAACTGTGAGATATTTCCTCTGTTATACACAGCATCCAAATGATGTATTGGGGTTGGGTGTGCTTGTTGTGTGACTTAGCCGCCATTGTAGAAATAAAGCATTCCAGTCAAACTCTGAAGTCTCCGTGAGCAGCATATAAAAAATGCTCAAGTATTTATGTGTATTTGTATTTATAATTGCTGCACATGCGTACTCGAGAAATTCAATGCCGTTATGTGGGGGGGGAGGAGTGTTCGAGTGGCTTTGCGATGCGTTTTGGGGGTAGTTAAATTATGAAGGAAAATGGAATATTTTGAGAAATAAAATATGGAGACCAAACAGTATACTTACATAAGTCATTTAACCTCATTTCATGAACGAAAATTATTAAAAAAAAAAAACCATTTTTTGTGCTTCAAATTATAAATGATTTAATTAAAAATAATGAACTCATAAGTAAAATAATTTTTCTTTTCTTTTATTCAGGTCTGGTTTAAGAACCGTCGCGCCAAATGGCGTAAGCGTGAACGGAATGCGATGAATGCGGCCGTCGCTGCTGCTGATTTTAAGTCCGGTTTCGGTTCGCAGTTCATGCAGCCGTTCGCCGACGATTCACTCTATTCATCATATCCGTATAATAATTGGACGAAAGTACCATCCCCGCTCGGCACGAAACCCTTCCCATGGCCCGTCAATCCGCTCGGCTCGATGGTGACCACAAATCATCACCAAAATTCAGTGAATTGCTTCAACACCGGCGGCAGCGGCGTTGCGGTCAGCATGAACAATTCAATGCTCCCGGATCGATGGGCTCAACATTGACCAATACAAATGTTGGCGCAGCACCATGCCCGTACACAACGCCCGCTAATCCGTACATGTATCGTGCCACAGCTGAGCCGTGCATGACCTCGTCGATGTCATCGAGCATCGCTACGTTGCGCTTGAAAGCGAAACAGCATACAACTGGCTTCGCCAGTCCATATTCGGCGCCATCACCGGTATCGCGCTCGAATTCGGCGGGTCTGTCGGCATGTCAGTACACGGGCGTTACGGATGTTGTCTGAGAAAACGCCCTTGGAGCCCTGCTCAATCAGCACCAACATCACCTTCATCATTTCGCGGGCGGTGGTGGCGGCGGTGGCAGCACCACAATGGGCAATGGAAGCATCAGGCGGCGGCCATAGCACCACAGCCAGTATGGCGCTAAATGGCAGCCTAAGTCACTTGCATGGCAACAATAGCAGCTTGCTGAACAACAATCATTTGTTGTTGGATCACAATATGGGCGATAGTCTCGGCAGTGGCAGCAACAACAAGTCTCCATTGCATCATCAGCAGAACGATAATGTTGGTAATGTTGGTGCTAATGGGTTAATGGGCCCGAATGGCAATAACGATACCGGTGAGGATATCGACGAAGCGATTGATTGAGTGCACTGAGCGCCGCTCAAAGTCCTCTACCACGCGTTCTTCATATATACATACATAGAAGATATATGTTTTATTTTTAATTTTTTCTTTTCTTTTTATTTCTGTTTTCGCTAAACTCTAGTTTTAAGTGGCAATTTGTAGTTGAATTCATCTTAAATGTGTTTGCTTTGTTGTCGATAGGAGAACATCCGGTAATTCGAGAGGAAAACGCGATGACAACTTTAGCCCTAGAAGCAAATACCTAATTGTTATATGTCTGTATAAAAAAAAAACAAAACAAAACAAATAAAACAAAATAAAACAAAGTCTAGACTTAAGTAAGTAATCAATTTATTTATATATACAAATATATATAAATAAATAAAATATATATATATATATATCTATATCATAGGTGACAAAGGAGTTTGTATTTAATGATCTTAAAGAACAATAATTACTCTTAACTGTATTTTATAAAGTTCGAAATTATAAAAACCCAAAAAAAGAACAATTTATTATTATGAAGGAATGAGGTAATTTTTTATTCAATAACTCGAAGATTTTCTCAATGCTGGGCCTCAACGAAACTCAAATGAATTTTGGTTTATTCAAGCGATTGGAAAAATATTGCTCAAAAGTTAGAACAAATCATTTGATCGTGCCCGAAATTTTCCAAACAAAAAATTTTTCTTGTTAAACTCCACTTTTGTATATAGAACTGTACTGTCTCAATCTGAAGCTTAAGCATCGACCGTGTTAAAAAAAAAAAATTAAATAAATTTCATTCTCACGAGATGAGTGAAATTTTCTATAAATTTTGCTTTTGCTTTCACGAACAAAAATAAGAAGAAAAAAAAAATCTTATTTAAACACAATAAAAATACACAAAAAAAAAAAATTTCAATTGCAATTTTAAGAAGTTGTCTAGTCGTGTAACAAAGATGAAGAAAACCAACCAAAAATTAACTATTTAAATACTTAAATATGTAATAACTTTTAAGACGGATGAAAAACAGAATTCAAAAGAAAAATACAAATAAAAATAATTAATAAAAAAGTTGGAAGATTTAATATTTCAATAATTCGTATGGCGAATTTTAAAGGTAGACAGAAGGTACCCACAAATCTCATTTACTCAGCGGCATACAAAGTATACGAGACTGTAAGCGGCCTGCCTATTAAAGCTACGAAGTATACGAGATTGAAGGCGAATTGCTCTAAGTATTTACACTGGCGTGGCACAAAAATTAGGCGGATTAGCACAACCAAACAAAGTTTTTCCAACTAAAGGGCACAAAAGTGCAGTGGCGTAGCGAGACATTTCGGCGCCCGGGGCACAATGGGGGCACATGCAGGAAATGCCGCCCCCTCCAATCGGCCTCAATAAAAAAAAATACCTTCATAAAAATTGAAATATGATTTGGCGCCCCGGGGCGACTGCCCCTTCGCGCCCCCCTCACTACGCTACTGCAACAGTAAACTATGTTTCGCATTTCAACTTTGTGGGTCGAAAATTGTGGAATTCAGGTCCACCCATTTTTATGGGGGAGCGGGTTGGGGTTGTTTGATTTCTAAAAAAAAATTTTTTTCATAGATATTTGCAAAGAAACGTCCATGCCAAATTTTATGGCTCTAGGGAAACTCCTTCTATCATTTATCCGTATACGTGATTTGTTTTTCCACCATTTTCCTTTTATTTTTACTGGATATTAGTACTGACAGCATCTATGTATGTATATACACTTACGTTTTTCTAATTAGGGGCTGTCCATTAGTTACGTAATATTTTTTATTACTATTTTCGCGTTCGCGTCTTAAGTCTTTGCGCAGACTGTTCTGTTATAAATAGCGTGAGAGATAGAGCAAAGACTTAAGACGAGAACACCTTTTTTTCGCCTGCGACAGGACTCGAACTCGAGCTCTTCCGATTGCTAAGCGCACACGCTTCCATTACGCTACGGAGACTTACGATTTTTGAAATCAAACCACCCCAACCCCGTCCCCCATAAAAATGGGTGATCCAAATTCCAGAATTTTGAATCCACAGTATTTAAATTTGGAACAAATCGTACTGTTGTGCCCCAAAGTTGGAAAATTTTAACTTCGTAACGCTGCCACGCCTACTCAAAGTTGGCAAATACATGTTTTCACGTTCGCGTCTTAGGTCTTTGCGCTTGGTGCTCTTCATGTTAGTCGGTAAGTTCCCTAATTGAATCAAAATATAGGGCTTATAGGGATGTTTGACCCTTAAATTTTGCACTTCAATCGACTGGCAGCAAGATTTAGCCACCTCCCCTCGACAAATCACGCTTTTCTGTCATTTTTTTTTCACCCATTGGGGGTCGATTTTCGCCCCATATGCCACCTCTCTGATTTATGTGATGTACGAGTAAAACTCTCTATTTTAAGATACATTTCAAATGCTCCGCTTATGAGGAGGTTAAGACACGTGCTCTAGATCCCGCACTAACAGGGTGCCCACCTTTTAGGAGAAATCAATTTAAGAATACACCTTTCAGGCATTGTACCTAGACTGAAAAAATCCCTCAAATTTTCCCAAAATTACATCCATCATTGACAACTTCCTGCGACCTGCGAAAAAACTCAACGTGCCCAAATAAAATGAATGGCTCTCAAAAACTGAGCTAAATTAAAAACCGGGCCGATGAGGATGAATTAAAATTCAAATTTATTTTGACCGCACAACAAACTCGCTGCGATTGTAATTCATTAAAATGTGGCTACCATGGCAGAAAAGACGCTGTGACGGCGAGAAAGAATTATTAGAGGCCAGCTCAAACGCACTTGATTACCTTGCCTATTTTAATTTCGATTTCGGACGAGCGAACGATGTCACCCCAAAAGGGAAAGTGGAAAGTGGAAAGTGAGACTGCGGTAAAATCCATCCATCAATTTATTCATTACAATGAAATTATGTCGAATTTATATGCACCCCAGATAGATGCCATTACCCGCACCAACTACACTGCCCTCCGTTTGCTCGTCCTCCATGTACAGAATGCCTCATTCCACTTTGCGCCGCAATAGACGACCTCCGGCTCCGGTAGTTTGGCCCACCATGGTGAATGAGTACGAAATCACCGCACAATAAAAATAATAATAATAAAAGCAACAACGCTGGTCCATTTCACTATGCAAACGAACGAACTGCGGTGTCGGAGGGAGGCGAACGGCGCGGGGTAGGCAAGGCACAGCGAGGGCAGGCTAATGTATAATGCACCATTACCCGATGTAAGGTGGTGGGTTCATTTGGCTCGTTTAAGACATCGCGGCGGCGGCGCTTGTGACTGACTGCTCACTTTCGTTTGACGCAGTCGAAAGATCTTCCTGGAAGGTTTTTGGTTTCATGCTGCGCCAGCACAGCGCACTCTTGGAGGCATGACAATAAATCGGTGAAATTAAATCTGTAAATGTTTGCCAGAATAAACGCACTTGTCTTCTATGTCACATTTTTTGCTACATATCCCCATCAACACAGTGGGCGATTGGAGGCCTTTTCTGCGACTTACAATATTTTATTCGGCACGATTCCTGTAGGTGGCAGTTCGCGCTCAATTGTCATTTGGAATATTTTTAATAAGATTGATTTTATTGCGATATCCGAACAGACTTCATTCTGCCCTTCGATGCTTCTTTCATATGAAAGGGTTAATAAGTTGGTATCCCCGCTGGTTTTAGAACTTCATTAGATACTTTTATTGTTCCAACTGTGTGCTGTGTTGTGCTGTGCGCGCGTGAGGTAATGACTCCCATTTTCGCATACTTAATTGGGGTGTTGAAGGAAAAAATATCCCCTTGCTTTCAAAACGATTTGCTGCCGTTTTACGGGGAAATTACCAATAAAATTTTTATTGCTGACCTCCATTTGAAATAAGAAGGGTTTTAGCATTGAAAATGTTTATTGCTGTTGCTTTTAAGGCGATTGTGACACGAGAATATTTGACTCGTTTAACCCTTTTTTTTTTTTGTCTACTGCTTGAACCCCATAAGCTTCCAAAATGTTTAATAAATAAGCGGCGGTAGCAATTTCTAAACATATAAATATTTGAAAAAAAATTTCCAAGGCTCCGTTTTGCCGATTGGAAGCATAGGGAAATTATTTCAAAGTGACGGTATACAGAATTAGAAAAGTTTTCATTACAAGGAGACTTGGAAAGAAATAATTTCCCAACACGATTCATAAAGATTCTCTCCAGTCTGTATTTTTCGGATGAAAATTATCGACCGTCCATTTTCTCATAAGCGCAAAAAAATGGTAGGCTCAGAAATGTCACTATGCACACTGTATGTTTTCGGAGTCGCTGAGTGCGAATTTGGGGTCCAAATACCTCCGTTGGGTAAAAATTACTCCATAAATTCAAAATGAATGGTGTTTTAGAGGCAATACTTTGGCGAAACCTAGACACAATAAAGCTATATTGGCCAAAAATTCAGATTCGGGGACTCCGAACACATATAAGTTCAGCATAGTGAACCCCTGGGCCGGGGTCACTTACTTTTGTGGGACTGTGTGATTATTATTTGTATTTGTATTTAAATTCGAAAGTTCTAGCACAGCAAGATCAAAATTTTTACTACAGGGAAATTACTATTTTCTCCAGTGTTGTCAGGTGTTACCCCCCAAAAATGTTTCTTAAGTCCTCCTAGGTTCGAGATGTTCCCCCTGAAAGCTGTCGCCAGTTAAGGGGAATCTCCACTAATTTAAAAGACATTTATGATCATCTGTGGAGTCTTAGGGCAGAAAAGTGGTCAGGGTAAATTTTATAGGACCAAGTTTTTGTTTTAAGAGGATTTCAAAATTGAATTTTATGGATTTTTAGCCTTGTTTTGAGTCATTCAGGGGAATATTCTCCAAAAATCTGGCAAAAGTGCCCCTGAATAGTACCTACAAAATTTGTAATGATCAAGAAAAAGGAACTTGTCAAGATCAACAGGAGTTTTGACAGATTCTCTATACCAAATACATTAAATTTCCCCCCAAACTATCTCTAAGAGCCAAAAGAAAAACCCTAATCCCTAGGTGGGAGACACCTAACACGCAACCCTGACTTTCTCTCCCAATTTCTGATATTTTAAAACAAAGTAAAATTTAAAAAGTCAATATTCAAAGGGCTACAGATCGGATTCGTGGATCCATTTTTTTTAATTATTTTTCCCAAACTTTCGACAGCCATCGGTTATCATCTTTTGTGTTATTTTATGACAATTACACCTGGCTCGAAAATTCGTGTACAAAATTAGTGTACTCGTGTAGAAAAACGACCGTGTTAAAAGAGAGCCAGGTATATGGACTCTCAAAGACTATTGAAGCTATTGCAAATTATATGAACAATCAATATTTGAAGAAAAAGAGATAAGTTACAAATGAAAAAAGAACCGTTGGCAAAAGGATTAAATATTCTCGTCCAATAAAAGCGAAAAGTCCCCTTCCTGTTACACTCACTTATCCGCATCCTTGTTTTTCTGTAAGAATCTAACTTTTTGGCGGAATTAATGCCAAGTCTAATTATTGTTAATCATCGCTCATCAGATTCAAGCTAGGAATAAAAATTGTTTGTCATATAAATAAATTTGAGGAAAAAATATCGCAATAAAAGGAGAGCATGGAACGTAAAAGGACAACAAAGCAACGCCAGTAAGGCATCCACCCTAACCCAGTATTATCTAGAGAAATAAATGCTTCCCAACTATTTAACCATGTGAAAATATCGTCCATTCGAAGTGTGGTGTTGTACTCCGTCATTTAAATCAGGCAGGAAATATGCTTGCCGCCATGTTGAATTACTGCCCGTAGACGCAGACACCAAACACTGTTCTGAAAACTCTGCTTCGGTGTATTTTCCCCTTTCTTTTATTTTTTATTTTTATTTATTTATTTTTTTTTTTTTTTTGTCAAAAGACCTCAGCATTCATACTCGTCTGGAACTCCATCTTAACGATGCTTCTTCCCCATCATTGCCTTTGTCAGTTTCTTCATCTGCATCATTATTATTCTTGTAAGATTGCCTTACTTTGGCTGCTGTTGTTGTTGTTGCTGCTGAAATGTATGTATGTATGTTTATACTTGTATTCATTTAACTTGATGGTTGTTGCTCTACTTCGTGTTGGTGTTATTCCCCGTTGCTTGTTATTGTTGTTGTTGTTGTTTCCCGTTTTGGTACTTGTCTTTCTTAACTCATTGCGTTGGCAATAAATCTTTTCTGCTCTTATCTTCTTCAACCAAGTCAACTCCCAAAGCATACAAAACACCCACATATAAATATACAAATATTACTATGTAATTTGAATGTTTGCTCAAAAACATACATACCTTCATATAAACTTATATATATATTTGTATGGAAGCATATTTGTAAACATATTTATTTGGATGGATACATACTCTTGCTCTTTATTTCAGCTGCCATAGTTTGCACGCATTTCGAACACGTTCTTATATACATACATACATACTATATATAGACAATTTTGTAGAGTTTAACTCATTCTGGAGGCTTTTAAGGGTCGTCTTATAAGTTTCGTGGTCTTCTCTCACCCATTATGAAAATTATTCCAATTTAAACTGAATTTGCATATCTCAGCGAGTGTTTCTAACAGTTTTCAGCTTATTAGTTATTTTCATGTCAAAGCAGTTTTTTTAATAAAATGATTTTTTTTAATTTTTTTTTTTAATTTAAATTTGAGATTAAGCCTTGTTCACTTGAATATTTTACATGTATTTTCTGTACAGTATTTTACAGTCAATTCACGCTTCAGTTTACACTTCCTTAAAATCAAGCCCTCCTAAACCTGGACAAAGTATTATCTATGAAATGGCTTTCAAAAAGTTTCCATGTAAGTACTATGCTTGAGTTGAATCCCAAAGAATCTTTCGTTATAGGAGCGGAGTTTGCCCGGTTGCCCATGGGCCCAGTCCGCCCCTGCTAACGGCCGTCCACTTGTGGGAGATTTCACGGTGCATTGTTAATATTGGTGGAAATTCCGCGGCGGCATGGACTTATAAAGGGCGTGGGTTTGGAAACCCCTGGTCTACACAATCGAAAGCCAACTACTTGCCACAGTATCCCTACTGTCGACCGATATTGTTTGGCACCTCGACTGTATTTGTAGGTATAAGACCAAGGCTATCGACTACTATCGATTTGGCCCATCATCGACGGTTTGTCACTACCTACCGCAGGGGGAATCAGTTATGATTTTCGGGCTTGGCAAACCCGCGGACCCCAGCCAAATGTCCACCAATACATGATTTGGGTATATGGTCAAATTGAAAGTGCAGAAAACTTTTGGGGAATGTACGCAAGGTTGACCACACGACCTGCAATTAGTGTTGGTATGGTACAGCCATACTAGGTAGTTATAGTTGTAATCAAAACTTTTTCTAGACGCAAAAATGGTACCACGGGGTCCGGAAATCCTAGATACGTATAGGCAGGGATTTGAGTATACCTAAATATTCTAAAAATATTTTCCCTTTCTAACAAGGTACCCTGCGTCTCTATCGAGTAAAGGGTCCATCTTTCTCGATATTATACCCAATTTATTTTGTAGCTTTATCGGTAGAATTTGCTTCGCTTACGACCACCGCTGCCAGTATTGCCAAAAGTGAATATTTCAAATGAAGAATTTTTTCCAGATATTTTGATAGAAATCTAAAATTATTGAGCCCTATTCTAAATGAACATTCCCGAGAGTTTTTTCCCTAGAAATTTTACTCCGCGCAAAAATGAAGGTTTCTAACCGTCAATTAAATGAAAAAATGTGATGATCTTTTCTTAAAAATATTCATAATACTTGGTTCCTCAATATTCGTTACCCCCAATGTGCTTAGAATGGTAGAATTTTTTTCAATTCCGCACGGAAAAACTCCCGGGGAATATTTAGAATCAGGCTGAATGCTTAAAAAAAGAGTTTCCATACCAAAAAATGTTCACTTTGAAGACTTTTTGTAGCACTTGAAAATTGTAATAATGATTTTCATATTCAAGCACAACTTTTTCCTCGGAGACTTTCCGAAAGCCCCTTTGGAAATTCACTCCAGAAGAAAATCCAAAAATTCCCTTCAAATTGGGAAAATCCCTTAAACAAGCAGCACTGGACTAATTCACTTCTTAAGTCATATACACATGGGAAAGTAAGACGGCTGCATTTCGTATGTTGCACACAGAAAAATATGACCTCATAAAATCAAAAAGTTTTCTTCTTGAGTCATTTTTAGAGCAAAGGGTAAGAAAGGGAATGAAAACGAAGTAATTTTTAAAAAGAAATCTGTTTAAATTTTATATGAAAATCTTATTAAAAATATTTAAAAAGATTTTTCTTAATTAGTAGTTTCTCTTAAAATTTAAAAGGTTTCATCTTATTCTCATAACTTCATATAAAATACATATAGTTCTAGAGCCTACAAATAAATTGAGAGGAATAATACTAAGTTTCATAGGTCCCCTTGTATCAATTGTTCTTAAAAACATTTAAAAAAAAACTCTTCTTAATTTTAGTAGTTTTCTTAAAACTAAAATTAATAAAATTTCTTGTCTAAAAACAAAAAAAAAAATATTTCGATTCGGCAGGATTCAAACCCGGTCCATTCAGATTGCTAGCCGAGCTCGCTAACCAATATGCCATGTCGAGTTAAACCAGAACTGAAGGAAATATCTCATTTAAGTTCAAACGAAAATATGCAACACAATTCTCATTCCTAAAAAACAAAATTTTGTTTGACTTTAATTTTATAAATGAATAAAATCCCTGGCTTTCGGTTCGGGGAACATGGTGTCACGGGTGAGCACATGACTAGAAATCGAGAATTCCCAGGTTCAAAAATCCCATACAGAACAGTTCAAAATAGAATAAATATGATATCATATTAAATGAAAATAAATATATAAACAAGAAATATATAAAATATACCCATAAAAACAAGCAAAAGTAAGAGAAGGGGGACGAAGAAGGGAGGGACCCCCAATAAATGTAAAAGATTTTTTAATTAATAAAAATATTTAAGAAGAAATCTTTTTAAATTTATAGGGTCATCTACTTACAAATATTTAAGAAGAAATCTTTTTAAAACTATTGGGAAATCTTATTAAATATATTTAAAAAGAAAATCTTCTTATTTTTAAGAAGATATCTCCTTGGCTAAAAACCATAGAGAAATCTTTTTAACTTTGTTATAGTTTAGTCGGATTTTATGTGCCTTTTTGGCTGTGTGTGGGAACAAGTAATCTCTTGAAGTAATTTTGCGCATTAATGAGAGGTTCTTTAAGTCTTCGAGCAACGTCCTGTATTATCCTGTATCGTCAATGCTTTCGTTTTATTTTTATGCAATAGAAAATTGAGAAATATATACATATACTTAATATGCCCGCGGGAAGCCGAGTAGAACTACTACTGAAATTTTTTAATTATAATTCATTCAATAGAAAAAATCTATTTTCAATTGAAATGCCTTTTTTCAAATAAAAATGAAAATATTTCGGTATTATTATTCCGGCAAAAAAATTTCAGTAGTAGTTCTACACGGCTACCCTCGGGCTTATTTAGTAGGTATATTTATCAATAATTATTGATAAAAAAAATAATCTTCAGTGCAGATATTTTGCCTTGGGTTGTCAGAATTTCCGAAAAATAAACTTCCCAACACCGACTGCTGCTTGATCCTTTACTCCTTCTTGATCTTCTACTCCTTGCCATAGAGAAATTTTTTTATTTTGTGGGTCCTTTCCTAGTATTTAGAGACGTCCAACTGAATTTCGTTGTGATTTCAAGTTCTTGGACTATTACAGGCAAAAATCTTCCAATTCCAAACTTATACCAAAGAAATTATTTCAAGTAAAATATAAATTCAGATTCGTATTCTCTGGTTTTCAAATCATATACAAATTACATACACACCGATGAATTGATTCAATTTTAATTCACCAAACTCCACATCGAATTTAAGACAAACCTCGAATCTGTTGCTGCACAATAAATTTTTATAAACTTTGTTGGAAAATAAAAATACTAAAATGAAAGGAAAATCTAATATCGACTCATTAACTCTAATGCCAATAACGCAGAAGCTGTATGTCCTTTTTACGACAGCAGCAACAAAAAACACATAAAATCTGACACCGTTTCGTTCGAAATAATAAAATCGGACTACACAAAGTCCATTCTTATATTGTCTAAATACACATACACACACACACTCACGCACAAAGCACAATTTTGACCTAAAAATTATCGTAAAAATCGTAATCAAACAACACAGAAAAGTTTATAGCTTTGTTATGTAGACCATGATGGCAACAAATAGGATTCTAATATACGCCTGACCTTTGCGCGAAGGACGCGTCACAAATGTGATGCACAGGGAAACACCTTGTGCCGCCATGATTCGCATTTTCTTTTCGTACAGAAAATCATCCATTGGAGGTTCCATAATTTAATGCCATCCTTCGTGTTGCATCCTCACATTGAATAATATAAAACGGAAGACATTAAGATCCTTCCTCGAAACCGCTCACCAAACCAATCAAATCATTTTGGGACTATAGCTGATGGCATTGTATATCTTTCGGTAAGGGGAAATTTTTGGGGGGGACAAAATAAGTAAAGAATAGACCCACTGACAAATCAAATTGAGAGTTAATAGCGCCAGATAGAAGCAAATAAAAAATCCATAAAAATGTTTTACGATAACAATGTAGCGCAATAAAAACGAGCCCCATATATACCTATACCTAAGTACGTTATAAGAAAACGCATAAGATAGACGCATAAAAAAGACTGACAACAAAAGAGGAACAGATGGAATTGCTTCGAATATGTATGTATGTGCGGATGTTGGCATTTTATTTCTCAATGGCAATGGACGGATTAAAATGGTAGATTTTAAAAGTGAAATTGCCGAATTTTATTGGGCTATGACAACGACTTTGTCTTCTAAATGGAAATTTTAAATTCAATTTCAATTGCGCGTATTTTTTTTTTCTTTTTCTTTTTCTGTTGTTATTGTTCTTATTTTCGGCTACAAATCGCATTTAAGCATCATTGCCCTTTTAAAGTAATGAGAATTTCGGTTTATTTCCATCGCACTGCCAGAGTTTATTTCGTTTTGTATCATAAATGTCAGCGTCTGTTTCATGCGCAGAGTATTTTTGTCTAAAATTACGCACAATCATACAGTCAAACGCCCTCGAAATCCACCCTCGCTTAAATTTCTGTGAACGATATTTAGCTTTTATAAGTAACGCCTGCTGCATGGGGGTGGGGGAACGCCACTAAATGGCGATATACTCCATTCTGAATAATTATTTTGTTTTCTCAGTTTAATTTACCATATTCACACAATTCCAGCGCTGGTCTACCCTTCTGCGTGTCGTCGAGAAATCTCTTCAACAATCGGTCTCGACCGGATTCAGTCTAATCATTTATGTATTTAAAGGCATACATAAATATATTTATATATATAAATGTATAAATGTATGTGTGTGTTTGGATTTTGTATAAAGGCACACAACGACGGCAATCATCCACTGGCAGCGCTTTTTACCAATGGCGCCATCCATTGCCATTGTCGATTCCGCAAATAAAATATGTCACGACTTCCCTCTCGATTTCAGAACACGAGTTTCCGAGTGAGTACAATGCCTTCCCGCAGCTTTGCGCTTAGCTACACTTTTTTTTTTTTTTGATCCTTCCCAGTGATATGTACAGTGAACATAGAATACACTCTCCCCGAGCTTTATTGCACTTGAACATTATGGTTTTTTATAGCTTCTTATAGCACGACTCACAAAATGAAATTCACATTCTTGGTATGTATTGATGAGGACGGGGGCAGGTTATATCAAGGGGAATGAGGAAATGAATTTATGACCCCAAAAATACGATACAACAATGAGGAATGTGCATTACATAATTTTAAGTTATAATTATTAAAGGGAGAAGAAAATAACACACTCTATTTGTAAGAAATGATTAAGGTACTTAATTTTGTCTTGAAAGTCGAAATTTTTAACTGAAAGCCTAACTTACTTGAATCATATGTACATATGATGTCATCGACTGACCAACGTGTTACAAAGTTCAAATGATTATGCATCGTTTCTTAAGCCTAAGTAAGGTTTTGATACTTTTCTATGCAAAATTAAGGAAGACCTTCTGGTCTAGAGCACGAAATTTAGGGTATTTTCATGATTTTTTTTTTTGTATTAATGCCAAAGTTAAAAACGATTTTCTAAGTATGCAGGCTTTTATATTCTTTATTGACAAAAAATAATACAATGTTGTCTGCTCAATTTGTTTTTTTTTTTGTTGTTTTTAAAAATGGCGTTGAAGTGGACCCTCTTTGAAAAGTATCTCGTGGTGTGAAAGATTTTGCAGTTCTGTAATCGGAAAAATAAAACAAAATATGTTATTCAATTTGAATGATTGCGTGCTATGGCAGTGAACTAGGAATAAAACTCTTTTTATAATTGACACAAGTGGCGCAATTTTTTATTTCGAACCGATCAAAAACTCCCTTTTTTGACCATTTTTTTTGATAAAAAATATGAAGTTCTTGAAATAAAAATTCGATTCTAGTTCGGGCCATAGCCATTGATGTTATGAATAATTATAAAAATTCCAGACAAATCGGTTCGATGGTTTTTTTTTGTTTTTCATTCACACCAGGTCAAAATGGCTAAAGTTGGTTTGAAGCGGCTCGTGCTGTCTTACTATAAAAGGCTGTGCAAAGAATATTGTCAATTCTTCACGAAATTTGCAGCATATTCTTAAAGTCTTTCTTCCGAAATATATTAAAAAAAAAAATCAATTTTCAAAAAATTCTAGACCAGAAGGTCCCCTTAATACGTTTTTATCATTAACGGATCTGAAATTTTGGTCAATTGATCACATTTGTAAAATTTTTGGTAAAACACTGTAATTTAAATGAGTTTCTTAAGCTGCTCAGTACCCAGCCAAACATGTACGGAGTGCTCCGAAAAAGAGTGCAACAGAACTCCTTTTAAAGCACCCTAATGAAGTGTTTTTAGAGTGCTCCGAATAGGAGTATAAAAGGACCCCTAATATGACTTCCAGACTGTCAACTTAAAATCTGATTTTAGCTCCTTAAGTTGAATTTAGAAAATACCCTTCAGATGTAAATTCTGAGTTTACGAGCTCACACCCCTGTTCGAACTTAAATTAGATGTTTGCTTTGATTGATCGAAAATATATCATGGTATAGTGGATTGGCCTCCGCCTTGGAACCCGAAAGGCTGAGGTTCGAATCCAAATTAATTGGGAGAAAGATATTTATTTTATTTTTATTATTAAAACAAACGAAATTCATTTCACCTCTAAAGATTTGAAAAAAAGAAGCAAACTGGTAATTTCATCGTTGTCAAAATAGGTAGTGAAATGTATAGGGTTGCAGCAACGAATGCCTAAACTCATGAATTTATTTCTGAATTTAAATACCCTAAACTCAGCTTAAACTCACTACTAAAGTCTACTTAAGGTACTAAATTCAGTTTAACGCAATAGTCTGGAAACCATATAACGGAGCTCTTCAAAATAGTGCTTTTGACAAGGCCTTATAAAAAAACAACGCCTACGAGTATTTAGGTAGAAAAACGAGTGATTGAAAGAAATTATAGGTATCTAAAAGAGAGTCCAAACAGCCTCTGAAGGAGCATTCTAGAATCATGAAAGATAAGTTTATTAATTTTTTATTTTTGTTTATTTATTTATTGTTTTATAACATCATAGAGCAAAAAATTTTGAGATCCCAATAAGTACATTTTTTCCGTATAAGGCTCCGTGATCTTTACTCCCGAAAATCGTTGATTTAGACTCCTGTCGAGGCGTTTTAGAAGCATTTGCGCTCCGGAAAAGGAGTCTTTAGGAGCTCCGTGCGGACCTTTTGGTTGGCTGGGCTTTAATTGATTAGATATCAAAAATTTGGATTCCAAATGAGACATTATCGATACTTTTAGAAAGTTTCTCATCACTGAAACAGCTCAAATTGAACTCATTTCAATCGGTAATCACTAAAAGAAGAACTATAGAAGTAAAAATAAAATAATCAGAGTTAGTTGCAACCATTTACAACGAAATGATGTGCCCCAAAAATAAAAACTGGATAAAATACGTTTTCCCATTTAAAGAAGAGCCAGCAAACAATCTAAATAAGTAGCTGCTCGAAAAACGATGTGCAAAACAAAAAAAAAAAAATAATATTAAAATAATGCAAAAGGGCTTTTCGGGCTAAATGCGAAATCGATTGGAAAACAATTTCCAATTTTTAAAGAATTATCACCGCCATATTCACGCGTTTGTTCTTGCTCCACTAAATCACACATAAGCAACCTCTAAATTTGCTTCACACACACTCAAAGCGCGGCTCCCCTTTATCCTCGTGCTTTGTCCTTCTTCCTCTCGGCGCTAGCTATTCCCAATCCAAAGATTTTTCCTTTGCTTCAGGTGAAGTTTTTTACTTTTATTTTCCACAGACGATTTTTTGTGATTTTTTTTCTCCCCCTCCAATTTTGTGCTAGCAACTGTTAGGGTCCGTGTGCCACTGATCAGCAATGAATGCAGGTAGGTATCCACAATAGCGTCCCAAAATCACAGCGATGGAAAATGCAAAAACTAAAAAAAAAATATACACATGCCCAGCTACGCTTTACGAACGAATAGGAGAAACAAAAGAATACATGTATGTATGGATGTGTTTTTTTTTTTTTTTTTTTCAAAAGGATTTAAGCGAAATTCGTAAAAAGGATTCGTGTCCTTTTGACTTTGGTCTCCGTTTTCTGCTTTAAGTTAAACACCTAAAAAAAAGAAAGTGTCTCGAGTGTTTAAAGCCATTTTTAATCATGTCCTTCTATTTCCTTCTTATTCGTATTCAATATATTTGCTTTTATTTATTTACTTGCTTTTTATGACCCATGCATACAAGCATTCACCCACCACACACCTCTGGCTTTTAATGGCGTCTTGGAGTGACAGCAGAAAAAAGGTGCCAAATCGTAATTTACATGGATTTTAGTTCGATACCTAAAGAATTGAATTGAAATCCAGAGCAAAGCTACCGCTAATGTATTGTAGATTATGCTAAATCCTCATTTTTATCCGGCCTAAAGTCACTCCAATGCGCGCGCGCTCTTTTTCAAGCACCACACGTGTACATACATGTACATTCAGACATACATATATGTAGGTATATAAACATATATATGTTCTGACTATATAAATTCATACGAGATTTTAGGTGTGTGCATTAGGATGGAGCATGCCAAAATGAGGGTGCCCAAAATTTATACACAAATATAAATTATATACATATGAAGATACATATATGTATGTATGTATATGCATAGGTATGCAATAAAAATATCAATGCTGATTCATTTGTATCTGGGGATGGTGAAAATAGTCGAACTCATATTAAAGCTTTAGATGAAATGTTTTTTTTTTTGAACATACTTGTGAATCGCAATGCCAAAAAGGACATTCCAAAACAGGCCTGTTTTCGAGGGCAATCACATAATACAGTGTACTCTCTCTAAGGACACCTAAGGAACCGAAAAATATGTCCGCTTAACAAAGGTGGCTGCTCAAGAGGAAACTATTTGAGAAGCAGGAACACTAGGGTATGTCCGCTTAAGAGGAGTGTCCGCTAGGAGGGAGTCCTTCTTCAACAGAAGGAAAATCATACGCAGTGGACCCCCGTAATCCAACTTTCTTCTTCTTGCGTGTTTAACTATCCCGGTCTATACCGGGGTCCGCAAAACGCGACCAGTTCCTCCATTTTGTTCTGTCGGTTACATCATCCGAGGTAAGTCCTACAGCCTCTAGGTCCCATTTTATTGTGTCCATCCAGCGCTGTACCCCCGCAATCCAACATGACTATTATTCAAGGGGGTTCAAGGCAAGGGCGTAGCTAGAGAAAGAGTGCATTGGTAGCGCTTATATTTGCCACAGTGGTATATTGAGCAATTATAAGACATTAACCGAAATAAAATTTGGGGGGGCAAGAAGAAGTTTAGAGAGTTTTGGACCAAAAACCCAAAAAATCGGACAAATTCATGACGTCCGATTTCGATGAAAATTTATATATAAAATAAAGTGAAAAATTCTAAAATTTTGGTACTAAAATTTTTTCAAAAAACTTATAAAAACTAGTCCTTTTTGGACCAGTTTGGAACTAGACCCAAACTAGACTAGTTGTAATCAGTATTTTTAAAAAGTTTAAGTGCCAAAATTCTTAGAATTTTTCATTTATTCTATATATAAATTTTCATCGAAATCGGACGTCATTAATTTTTCGGATTTTTTTGGGTTTTTGGTCCAAAACTCTCTAAACTTCTTCTTGCCCCCCCCAAATTTTATTTCGGTTAATATCTTATAATTGTTCAATATACAACTGTGGCAAATATAAGCACTACCAAAGCACTCTTTCTCTAGCTACGCCCTTGGTTCAAGGAAATCGATTCGATTAAAAAATGTCAAAATTTGTGCTTCAGAATACCTACCTATAGCATATGGGTATTTTTTTAGTACGTTCGCGACCGCATTTTTGTTGCTATCCTTATGGGAAATAAAACCCAAAGAAACCCATCTTCTGCACCACATGTAAAGCTACCAAAATACTATAAAATCACAAAAAAAAATACTAGAAGGAAAATGTTGGAAAATGTGGTCGCAAACGTACGAAAAAAATACTGGGGGCGGAAATGCCAATATCGAATCTTATCATTGGATCTGTAATTGTCTGATTAGGTACAAGAAACTCTGTTTGGTAAAATGCTGGACAATAGGGGATCTATTATAGGCAATACAATTCGATAGTTTGATACTGATCTGAAAAACCTTTGTCAGACTACCGGGGGTCCACTGTAACCCAACTCAATAACTGGCTTCGTTCAGCTTAAAATTCAATAAAGAAAATCGATCTCTCAACTTTTGAATAACATTAAAGGCCAACATATCCAAATATATATGAAACCGGTTTCAAAAAATTGCGCTTTTAATTGTAATTAGTTCTATATGTTTGTATGTGTTAAATGTTTGCAGGAATTGATGAGGCATTATTCCTTATTCTGCTAATCGTATTTAAATCCACTTTCGAGGTATTTTTTTGAAGACCACAAGTGGATTTTTATTCAAAAGACTTTTTAAATTTATTTGCTAATTTTGGCAGTAGGATTCTTGAAATAAATGATGCAATGAGGATATCCTTTAAAATAACTTTCCAAACGTTCGTTTACACTTTCGGAATCTCATATAAATCGAACATCAGCATCATCTTTATACTTTGGTAATAAAAAAACATTTCATTATACATTATTATTTATTGTCTTTGCATAAAAATAATTCCTCATGTCTAATACTTAACTTAAATAAATCATATTCTCAGGTTGAATGGTTTGAACTTAACAACCACCGGCGACACTTAAGCCTTACCAAACAATTGCACACGATAACGCAATACTGCTCAGCTGGCGCCACGCAGGACACACCTAGCTAGTTTGATTATCACCGCACATCGCAGCGTCAAGACAATTAACATCACATTATTATTGCCTCATATGCATTAAATCGGCTCATCTTCATGAATCCGACTTAACTTAAGTCAATCATATTCTCAGGTTGAATCTTTCGACTTAACAGCGCCGGCGGGTTTAGCTTATCAACTTCAACGATTGGCAATACTGGGGACTACCTCTAAAGAGACATCAAGCTTATTTGGATAATCACGACATCCAGGTCAGACAATTAAATAATTTGTCCGTTTGCCATAATCCTCAGTCAATTTAATCGATAATAAATCATATTGCTACAAGGCTGAATCTTTCGAACTTTGACATTTTTTCGGTTAAGCTTCTTACCAACTGCAACGATAACTCAAATGGTCATCAAGCCTTTTGGATCGACGACAGGGAGAACTAAACCTTGCTTAGTCTGATGAAAAATTATCACTCGCAATGTACAGTCAAGTTACATTAAATTCGATTTAGTCGCCTCAACTGCAAAACAGGCTCAGGAATTGTGATCGAAGCTAAAACAATACCTATTGGCAACAAGTACCTACCGTCTACAAAGTGACTATGGCTGTAAGCGATTCATAAGCCATTAGGGCAATGAGATATCGAGACGTAAGTGACCTGCCTAGTAATAGCTTACAAAGTATATGAGACTGTAAGCGACTTGCCTATAATAGCTTACAAAGTATATGAGACTGTAAGCGACCTGCCTATTAATAGCTTACAAAGTATATGAGACTGTAAGCGACCTGCCTTAATAGCTTACATAGTATATGAGACTGTAAGCGACTTGCCTACCAATAGCTTACAAAGTATACGAGACTGTAAGCGACCTGCCTACTAATAGCTTACAAAGTATACGAGACTGTAAGCGACCTGCCTATCAATAGCTTACAAAGTATACGAGACTGTAAGCGACTGCCTCAAAGCTACAAAGTATAGAGACTGTAAGCGACTGCTACAATAGCTTACAAAGTATACGATACTGTAAGCGATCTGCCTACCAATAGCTTACAAAGTATACGAGACTGTAAGTGACCTGCCGGTTAATAGCTTACATAGTATACGAGACTGTAAGCGACCTGCCTACCAATAGCTTACAAAGTATATGAGACTGTAAGCGATCTGCCTACCAATAGCTTACAAAGTATACGAGCCTGTAAGCGACCTGCCTATTAATAGCTTACAAAGTATACGAGACTGTAAGCGACCTGCCTACCAATAGCTTACTTTATGTGATGGTTGTAGGCGTTCACTCTACAAAACGGCCACGCTCGAGCAAAAGTATACTAGGATGGTATATGAGGTCGTATGCATTACCACCTATAGCTGATCCTTTGCCATGCTCCTTCTACTTAGCGAAAGTTTGATCTACGCCACTGTTACGGCGCATCGGAAAATTTAGTACGAGTTTACGCATCGGGAAAAAAAAGCCGAAACATCGATTAATGCCGAAGGAACGCTATAAGCGAATTCAAAGGAAATGCTTCCTGCATTTACGTTTGATTCAATATGGTGGGTTGTTGTGCGAGTGTGCGTGTGTGTAAATTTGTAAACGCATTTATTTTTGTGTATGTGCAATGTGTGCATGGATTTTGTGTCTGTTTACGCAGCGGTAAACACTGATTTATTTCGTTATCACTGACATTACCACCTGCAAATGAGTTTGTCGAAACGGGCTTGCCTAAATTCTATTCGACCAATACATATACATACATATGTGCACCCACACAAGAATTCTGTGAATACTCAACACACAAACGCACCACACAATCGAGCAAATATGTATGGATGCCCAGAAGTAATGAAACGATTTCGGTGTAGAAAAGGAGCGAACCTAAGCGAGTCCATATAGAACCGATCCGAACTTTATATGGAACGCTACCCATCGGTCTAACGGACTCACTCCCGTCTAGTCTCTAAATGAGAGTAGAGTTGGGTGAATTCAGAAAAAGGGACTCACCCGCAACTATCCCATGTTGAAAGAGCTGAGTTTAATGTATGGAAAAGAGACCGGTCCTGGCTTCTATAAGACCGACTCTTGGTCGATCCAGGACCGGTCCCATTTACTGCAGGGTGTTCGCTGCATTGGTATGAATGTATTTGTTTTTGCATAATGCAAATTCGTATCGATAATGCTAATTTAATTATTATTTACCATTAGAAGATTAGTTTGGCGCCCAACCGACCCGTAATTCTGTCTGTGGTAGCACATAGCAAATAATAACCCACACATTCGACTATGCTGGAGGCGATCTTATCGAAATAATTGCATTGATTTACCGCAAATTATTGCCGCTGCATAACTATTTAAATCCAACAATCGAATGAAAAATTTTATCGCAAAAAAAAGCCATATGAATCAACTGAATTTCGACACAATACCAGCTCAATCTAAATGCAGCACACCTCCCTTCTTCAGGTCATAAGCTTCAACACCTAATTGGAGCCTTATGAGGAAATGAAAAAAAAACTGGACTAAATAAAAAAGAAACAGCAACAAAAACACGAATAAGCCAACAGGCAAGTATACATAAGCTCTGGCAAGGAACATGTTAGTTTTATGTGGCGAGAAAAAGTCGGAGAAAAAAGGTCAAAAAATCAATTGTCCACGCAACTAATTCATTTAAATCTAACAAAATCTAAGAAAATCCTCGGCAACGACCTTCGGGATTTTGAGATTTTACGAATGTCAACCCACAAAAGCAGTCAACGCAAAAGTATTCGGAGTGTTGGTTACCCAACTTAGTTGGTAATTGGATGTGAGTAGAGCGAGTTTTGCCATTTGGGAGCGAGCGTGTAGGAAGTTCTGACACGAAAGAACAAGAGCAACGCACGGAATGGCTGTTGACAAAGTTGAAAATACTCTTCGAAGGGAGCTCTAAGCTGGTCGAAGTCACTCACATATGTATTCCGGGGGCACGTTTAAATATTGTAAGTTAATAACAAAATTCAAGAAAATATTATAATCGAATAAAATTTCCTTTGAATGAAAAATGAAGCATCGAAGAGTAAATAGAAAAGAAAGGGCTAATCAGTTTAAGGATTGCGAAGAGGAGTACAAAATGAACAGGGAATTTTTATTTTTCCTCAAAAAAATAATCGATTTCGTTTCTCTGTTGTGTAGTCTCTTCAACTCATCTCACGGATTAGGCAATCCCCAAAATGTTAACATACTCAACACAGACGACGGTGGCTCTAATAACGATTGAAAGACAGAGCAAAATAGGATTCTGCGTCTTCCTTGAAGCTTTCATTCTAAAATCAATGCTTTTGAAGTGTCTTATTATACCAGACACATATATTGTATTTGTGTGTCTAGTATAATGTGGGTATATTGTGTTTGTGCGATTGTGTGTAAGACCCAGAACCAGTTGAGATAGACAATACAAAATATGTACCTATGGAAATGACCAACGTCACCAGGAGATTCGATTAAGCCATGGTGGTCCGTCGGTCTATCGATCTGTCTCTCCGTATACAGTTTTCTCTTCGTGGGAGTTGAGCTATCTTGACGAAATTTGGTATGCATATTCACGGGGACATGAGTAAGAAACAAGTTCAAGAATGGAACGGGTCGGACATTTTTTAAGGGTAGGTACCTCCAATTCTAGGGTCTGTTATAAAAATTACAAAAACTGGTCTAAAATCTGATTTTTTTAAAAGTATTTTAATGAAATTTGATTTTTGAGTTTATTTAAAGGTATTTAACCCTTATCCTGTACTTAGAAAATATGTATAAAATATTTTTACTCATGGCATCAAATTTAGATCTTATAGTGAACTTTAAAGATCAATTTATTGGACTTGGAACACTTGTTTAAATATTTCGTGCTATTTGAATGACTTGGATAAAAGATTTCTTGGAAAAATAATACAACTTAAAAACGGTTTGGTCAATTTCGAACCATTAATATAGGATAAGGTTTAATGTAATTTCTAAAATTTGAAAATTAGGCGTGGCAAAAAAAGGCGTTTTCCGAAAATTATCTGAAATTGAAATGGGACTTAAACGAAAGTTGGTATGTATACTTCCTTTGTAGTCACTAACATCCTCTTCAAAATTTTCCTCGATCGGTCCATTATTAAGGGCACCTCCAGTACTAGGGTCTGTCAAAAAAAAATTCCAAAACTGCTCATAAATCAGAGTTATCCGAGATATTTCAATGAAGTTTAGAATTTAAGCGTAGGTATATTTAAGGCTCCGATTATTATTATTATTATTATTGATAGGGGGTTAAAGAGCACGTCGACCTGTAAGATCTATTGTGCCCCGTTTGCCATCCTCAGAGAGAGGTCTCTGAGTCCTGCGTCCAGCAGGAAATTTAGTATAGAACCTACACTGCTGGATTTGAGTTCCGCTACGGGTAGTATTTGCCCCCCCCCAAAGTTACTAATTCTTGCTTTTTTCAGGGCCGGACATGACCCGATGATGTGAGCTGCAGTTTCCTTGTCTGTATTATAGAACCTGCATTTCTCATTCGTGAGCACTTTCAGTTTAGTTCAACCTGCAGTGACCTGAGAGTATTCCTGTTATTATTCTTAGTTTATTCTTTGATAGTTTTATGCATTCCTCGAACCTTTTGTGATTGTAGGTTCCTATCATAAGCTTAGATTGCGATATTCCTGGTTGTTTGTTCCAGTATAGTTTCCTCTCGGCAGATTCTTTGTCCCAAATAAGTTTGTTGATTGCTCCCTTACCTAGGCCACAGAATGGTTCAGGTCCATAGAAGGCTAATTCTGCCCCCTCTTTGGCCATTCTGTCCGCAAGTTCATTACCATCTATTCCCAGATGTCCTGGAACCCACAGTAGCCATACTTCATTTCTTTCACCCAGTGTGTTTAGCTTTTTTAGGCACTCCCTAACTAGAAGTCAAAAAATTTCGTAGTGGTCTTGGGATCCAAATCCATCAATTATTTCCTTAACCTAAACCCATATTAATACACTTAAACAGTTTTAATGAAAGCGTTTTTACATACATATCTACATACCATACATATTTTAATTTCAATAAAAAAAAAAACCGAGCAATTTTCCTCTCCATCCGATTGTTGAAAATATCCCGTTTCTGCTGTGTTTTCAATTGATTTCTTTTTCGAAATCCCGAATTCATTTTGTCATTGCGGAATTCCAACTCTGATGCTTTGTTAAATAAATAAAATTCAATTTCGTTATCCTTCGTATGTAAATTTGCATATACATACATATGTGCAAATGCATACATACATGGGTATGTTCATATTGGACTGAAATCGTTTGACGCTGCTGTGTTGCCATTCATCTTTGAAATATTCAGACGAGCAAGAGCATTTCCATTGATTCATTTTCTATGCAAATCCATGCGTACAAAAGTCAGCAATCAAAACGGATTAAAATATGATTTGACAGAGAATACATTGGAACGTTTTAGTGTATTTTTCGAAACATTTATTTTCTTGTTATTTGCACTTCAATTTGAACGAAGCACTCAATAGGAAAATGTTAACAACCGAAAAGCCTTTGCCAAGATATTAAAATGTGATTTTTTTTCGATTTAATTTATTTTTATTTTGCCAATAAATTCGTAGATACTAAATATATCGCTGCACGAAAATCCATCAAAAATATCTAAACATAAAGTGGACACAAGAGATTTACAATTTGGTCATATAGTTTTGTTTCAAAAGTAAATATTTTGGATTAGAAGGGAAATATCTCATTTGTACTAGGTGAACTCTCTTTCTCTGTTTTATATGATGCCTTCATTTAATAATGTTTCTTTTATTTTGCGCTTTTCTAAGATCAGAGGCTCCTTGGCTGCAAATCTCCTTAGTCAGCCCATTATTTACAGCATTGTCCTAACTTAACAATATGCTACCATAGGCCCACAGAAAGCAAATGGAACTCCAGGATTTCACTTTCAGTTTCACTTAACCGTTTTTCTCTGTGTCTCTATCTCGCTCTGTCTCTATCTCGCTCTGTCTCTCACCCTCTCTCCCTCTCTCTCCCTCTCTCTCCCTCTCTCTCTCTCTCCCTCTCTCTCTCTCCTCTCTCTCCCTCTCTCTCCTCTCTCTCTCCCTCTCTCTCCCTCTCTCCCCTCTCTCTCCCTCTCTCTCCTCTCTCTCCCTCTCTCCCTCTCTCTCCCTCTCTCTCTCCTCTCTCTCCCTCTCTCTCCCTCTCTCTCCTCTCTCCCTCTCTCTCCCTCTCTCTCCTCTCTCTCCCTCTCTCTCCCTCTCTCTCCCTCTCTCTCCCTCTCTCTCCTCTCTCTCCCTCTCTCCCTCTCTCCCTCTCTCTCCCTCTCTCTCCCCTCTCTCTCCTCTCCTCTCTCTCTCTCCCTCTCTCTCTCCTCTCTCTCTCCCTCTCTCTCCCTCTCTCTCCTCTCCTCCTCTCTCCCTCTCTCCCTCCTCTCCTCTCTCCCTCTCTCTCCTCTCTCTCTCTCCTCCCTCTCCTCCCTCTCCTCCTCTCCTCTCTCTCCCTCTCTCTCTCTCTCTCGCAGTTTCTCCAGCTAAATCAAAATGCATTTAAAAACAGACAGAATTTTGGATTATTTACTCGTACTATTGAAGTTCGGAAATAGTGAAAAGTCATACTCCGTTTTAGTTCGTTCATTTAATTTTTTTTTCTTTTTCAAACAAGAAGCGACAGAAAATTTCCCATACATCCTTCTTTCCTCATTTCGTAGAGAATAGCCCCTAAATACATTCTCATTACAACTAACTGAAGTAATTTTCATTTTCTTATTAAAACAAATTTATTTGCACGCACAAACGATATCACTTTCCTCACAAGCTCACCTTCTTACTAATTAAAACTAATGACAATAGTGCTGCATAGCAAGATTCATCGTCATCCATGCTATTTCACCTTCTGTTTGCTTGCACCAATATCTACACAAATTCATTAAAAATCAAAGTGAACCCAAACACTTGCCCAACAATAATTCAAACCAAGACCCAAAAAAAAAAAAAAAAAAAACTTCACAACCGAACAGCAATAAACTTACGAAAAAGGGAGCAAAAAAAAAAGGATACTTTTTGAACTGACATTTTATGAATTTTAAAAAACCTACTCACATGCCTCAACGAAAAAGGCTTTCGGTTCAAGTTAAACGGACGGCCTAGAGCAAACACGTTCAGAGGGGTTGGCAAGGCTAGAGAGACGCCGAAGCGCAAACAAACGACAAACAGGAAAGCAACTTCGAAGGGCTTAAAATGGCATCAAATTTCATATTCAAAATGGCATTTTGCATGTCCGGCATAATTTATAAATGATGCTGACCTCGTACCATGCGCGTTCATGTTTCGAAGTCATAATTGCCCCTAGGAAGGCTGTATGGAAAGCCTTCCATATATTTTCGAACAATAAGCTCAACTTCATACAGGACGAAGCATGAAGCCTTGTGGCATTTTTTCATTTTATTTTTCATTTGCAGTTTTTTGTAAACAACACCCTTCGGAAGGCCCGAGAAGAATCGAGTTGGTGTCTTGGGCAAAAGCGAATTTACAGCTGCAAAAACTACGAATTTTATGATCAAAATATTTTCCATTTTTGATAGAATGGCCACTTGAATTTATAAATCAGTAAGTAGAATGAGTTCCTTCCAGTAACACATAAAAGCACCCGAAGTCTGAGCCTTATACCCGTTCTCAGTTGCTATTTTTTTTTTGGATATTCAATGATGACGAGAACGACAAAACCGACAGACCTCTATCTAGCCTGGTCAGGTCGGGTATCTACTGTCGATACGAATGTTGCTGGTGCTGCTGGTGCTATTGTTGCTTTTGAATTAAGGACCAACACTACATGGTGTTCTGTTCGTTGGCCATGCTTGTTGAAATTTGCATTTCAAAAAGCTCACCCAGCAACTCATTTACTCTCTGCAACTCCAACTCAAACAACTCACGTACAATCGGGCTGGGCTAACTTTGCTCTGCCTGTTACCAAAAGCCTACGTTTATGTAACACGCGTCCGCATGCAGTAAAGTTTTGCCAGGTTTTTTTTGGGGGTTTTGTCCATTGCGCTATGTTGGTGGTTTACATGACCAGCTCTGTGCCTCTACGGCCATGTTGTCTGTGAATTTATGAACATAATATAAATTTATTTTGCGCCTCATGTTGCTTTTTTCGCCTGAATTGCTAAAATCGGTTTTTTTTGCCTGCTTTATGTTTGTTCGAGACTGTTTTACTGTTGTTCGTTTACACATTTTGTAGCTTCGGCTTGAACGTGCGGAAGTATCATTCGTGGCATTTTAAATATTCTTATACATTCGTTCAAGCTTATTTATGCATATCCAGGTCGAATGGATTTAATGAAATTTTACAATTTTTAGAGATGCCTTTATAAATCACAGGAGGTTGAAGTTATACCCATACATTTGTACATTTACACTCTCAAAGTTGTGACAATTTTTTGGAATAATAATGAGTGTCATACAAGCTTTCAGTTTTAAGTCATTCTTTGGTTAATATCTAACATCAAAATTTAGTTTTTCGAGAGAATTATTTGCATTAAACTAGGTGTAAGCTCAGAAGAGGACGGGAGAACCCGACATTTTCCCCAAGGACAGGTCCTTAGCTTGCGTCCATTTTAACGCAAAAAACGTTCGTAGTAGGAGCTATATAACGAGAGGCGTAGATGCAACAACTGAAAAAATGAACACTCAGGTAAAATGCAAAAAGATTTCTTCAAATGAGTCATTTTTAGAGCAAGGGATAAGTAAAGGGAATGAAAACGACGTAATTTTAAAAATGCCCAGAATCTGTTTGAAACTTCTATATTTTGAACAATAAGCTCAACTTCATACAGGACGAAGCATGAAGCCTTGTGGCATTTTTTCTTTTATTTTTCATTTGCAGTTTTTTGTAAACAACACCCTTCGGAAGGCCCGAGAAGAATCGAGTTGGTGTCTTGGGCAAAAGCGAATTTACAGCTGCAAAAACTACGAATTTTATGATCAAAATATTTTCCATTTTTGATAGAATGGCCACTTGAATTTATAAATCAGTAAGTAGAATGAGTTCCTTCCAGTAACACATAAAAGCACCCGAAGTCTGAGCCTTATACCCGTTCTCAGTTGCTATTTTTTTTTGGATATTCAATGATGACGAGAACGACAAAACCGACAGACCTCTATCTAGCCTGGTCAGGTCGGGTATCTACTGTCGATACGAATGTTGCTGGTGCTATTGTTGCTTTTGAATTAAGGACCAACACTACATGGTGTTCTGTTCGTTGGCCATGCTTGTTGAAATTTGCATTTCAAAAAGCTCACCCAGCAACTCATTTACTCTCTGCAACTCCAACTCAAACAACTCACGTACAATCGGGCTGGGCTAACTTTGCTCTGCCTGTTACCAAAAGCCTACGTTTATGTAACACGCGTCCGCATGCAGTAAAGTTTTGCCAGGTTTTTTGGGGGTTTTGTCCATTGCGCTATGTTGGTGGTTTACATGACCAGCTCTGTGCCTCTACGGCCATGTTGTCTGTGAATTTATGAACATAATATAAATTTATTTTGCGCCTCATGTTGCTTTTTTCGCCTGAATTGCTAAAATCGGTTTTTTTTGCCTGTTTTATGTTTGTTCGAGACTGTTTTACTGTTGTTCGTTTACACGTTGTGTAGCTTCGGCTTGAACGTGTGGCATTTTAAATATTCTTATACATTCGTTCAAGCTTATTTATGCATATCCAGGTCGAATGGATTTAATGAAATTTTACAATTTTTAGAGATGCCTTTATAAATCACAGGAGGTTGAAGTTATACCCATACATTTGTACATTTACACTCTCAAAGTTGTGACAATTTTTGGAATGGTAATGAGTGTCATACAAGCTTTCAGTTTTAAGTCATTCTTTGGTTAATATCTAACATCAAAAGTTAGTTTTTCGAGAGAAATGTTTGCATTAAACTAGGTGTAAGCCCAGAAGAGGACGGGAGAACCGAAATTTTCCCCAAGGACAGGCCCAAATGAATAAAAAGCATGCCTCAGCTTACGTCCATTTTACGCAAAAAACGTTCGTAGTAGGAGCTATATAACGGAGGGTAGATGGGGTATGGACCACTCCCTTTAAGACAGAATTAACTTGGAAATCGAACCATAACTCTAAGGCCCGTTTGCTACTGTTCGATTAAAGTTTTCGTTCCGAAAAAAAAAATATTTGTATGAAAATGTTGACATTTTGAGAGGATATCATGACGATAAACTTTAACCGTAACAGTAGCAAATGAGCCTTAATCTATTTTAATTTTGAACAAAACAAGAAATTCGCGCCCCTTCGTCCTAGCCTGGATTAAGCCCTAGCTTACATATAACTTGTTAATGGGACTAGTCTACTATTCCAACGTGTAGCCGGTATCCTTTGTATACACAGCTTCAGCAGGGTAAATTAATTTTTTCCGTTTTTCTGTGGTCGGAAATCTTCTGAAACGGTCGAACCCATCAAGTCAATATTTAGAATTATTCTAGGAGGAAATGGGCGTGATCCGCCCACTGCGACGAATGCAAATTGAATAAATTTTTCTAAAGTGAAATACTGAGCACGATAAACACTGATAAATGTCCTGATAAAAAAAAAACGTAGTCCTCCCACAGCCACACCTATATACACGCCCACTAATAATGGTTTATCGTACTTTCATACGGAAAGGCGTGGAAGCTTGGAATTGTAAACATAGGTCGACCATGACTCTTTAAGAGTAGCGGGATAAAATGGCATTACAAATTGGTGTTAGTCCACCAATCTCGTCGGAAAGAGGGGTATTTCAAAGTCGAGCTTGACCGAATATAGCTTTCTTCCCTTCGTTTCTTTTTGATTAGAATTTCAGTCTCCTAAGACTAGCACCTGGATTCTCCCTTGCATTCCACCGATATAGGAATTTCCGATATTCTTTGCCCATAGTGAAAACATTGAGTTTTTTATTCGACTTCACATAATCCGCACACCCCACTTTTTGAAGGAAAAAATTGGTTTCTCCTTTGTTCCACAACCAAAGGCTCTCTACGTCAGAAAAGAAATCTTTGTTTACAAACAATTCGTCATCAAGTATTCTACAAAAGAATTCTTCTTTTAATAAAAATTTTTAGGTCCACATCATACTAATAAAAAAAAATGGCAAGTTTATTTTTACACTACCCCAATTTAACCTCATTCTGCTTTAATTTAAACTCCTTTAGAGTCCTACGTCTTTGCCATCAAATCCGGCAATGTTCCTACATAAATTCCATTCGATTTAAATGCAAATTCATCATATCCTTTTGAATTTACCTTGGCTTTACCTAGATCTAAGTACAAGTTCTTTGTTCCCAGCAAAACAAACAAGACCGTGTTCAATTGTATGCGATGTCCAGTTGTGCAAGTGGACACCCACAACACCGTCACGCCACTAGAATCCCTCAAAGTGTGCGCTTTTCATCAACCGAACAAGTCGGACGAGATAACGTAGTGGACAATGAAATCCATTTTGAAGCTCATTTCCGTTTCCGTTGTCCGTTTCATTTTGCTTCGTCGTCCGTTGTTACGCATTTAAATTACAGTTTTGCATACAAAATAAGCTCAACTGAAACTGCATTTAAATTTGTCTTTTGAAAATGAATGAGCGGAAAATTTCCGTAGAAAGAGAGAAATTTTCCTTTTTTTTTCCTTGAATTGAAAAAGGTTTTTTGTTTTTTATTGGAAGAAATGATTCCGGAAATTATTTTTTATTTATAGAAAATTTCGTATTTTTGGGGTAAATTCAAATAGGGTCGAAGATTTTTAAGAAATTTTTTAAACAAAAATCCACAATTTTACCATTAAAAAAATCTTTTTATTATAATTATATTAAAATATTAAAATATTATAAAATATATAAAAAATTGTCTTCACGGAAATAAGACCAAAAGATAGGCAGGATTGGAAGCTTTGGAGTCGGAGGACAGCAGTTAGGAGTGGGAAACAATCTAAAAGTCTACAAAAAATTTTTTTTTGAATTTTAAAATTGTTAAAAATAGTTGATAGAATGACAAATGCAATTTTTGAGAAATTGAGAAAAGAGGAGCAGATTGAGAAGTATTGGAGTACGGAGACAGATATAGATCGAAAAGATAGAGAGAGTAGAGGAAGAGAGAGATAAAGAAAGAAAAATAGAGAGATAAGAGAGATGAGAAATGAAGATAAAAGATGAGAAGAGACGATGAGAGCGTAAGAGAGGAGAGACAAGAGAGCGATAGAGAGGAAGGAGAGAGAGAAGAGATAGAGAGATAGAGAAGAAGAAGAGAAGAGAGAGAGAGTAGAGATAAGAGATAGAGAGAAGAGAAGAGAAGAAGAGAGAAGAGAGATAGAGAGAGAAGAGAAAGAGGAAAGAGAAGAGAGAAGAGAGAGAAGAGAGAGAGAGAGAAGAGGAGAGAGAGAAGAGAAGAGAGAAAGAGAAAAGAGAAAGAGAAAGAGAAGAGAGAGAGAAAGAGAGAGAAAGAGAAAGAGAAAGAGAAAGAGAGAAGAGAAAGGAAAGAGAAAGAGAAAGAGAAAAGAAAGAGAAGAGAGAAAGAGAAGAGAGAAAGAGAAAGAGAGAAAAGAGAAAAGAAGGAAAGAGAAGAGAAAGAAAAAGAGAGAGAGAGAGAAAGAGAGAGAGAAAGAGAAAGAGAAAGAGAAGAGAAGAAGAAGAGAGAAGAGAGAAGAGAGAGAAGAGAAGAGAGAAAGAGAAGAGAGAGAGAGAAAGAGAGAGAGAGAAAGAGAGAGAGAGAGAAAGGGATAACTTTGAAACCTTTTGGTATTTTATACCATTTGGACTTACATATGTTGAATTCCAGTTACTTCATCGCCATGGAATGTGGCACATGTTTTTACCAAAGACCCTCGTTTAAGGTTCCCAAAAAAATATTCCTACAAAGTTAATATCAATAAATCAAAACAATAAAAACATTTTTAGTGCATAGAAAAACATAAAAACTGATGGTAAAAACATGAGAAAAGCAATAAAAATCCGAATCTTTCCTTAATGAACATCCGAAAACTTTTGCTCTGCCATCCAAAAAAAAAAAAAAAAAAAACAAGAAGAGCGCCAACTTTTGTATCGTAACTCCATCAAAAAGTACAACTTAACACATTGGAAAATAAAATAAATCTTGTTCAAAACTGCACGAATATCAAGTCGAGGCAGGCAATGAAAGCCAATAAACACAGAAGACTTGACTGCGAGGAACTCAAGTCAAGTTGCGCTCGTACATCATAAACAGATTTTCGGATGCTTCCATTGGATGATAGATACAGAGCGCTTTGAGACACCACCCGGCAGCTCTAAATTGGTAGCGTATTTTTTCAAATGGGACTTTCGATTTGTGTAGATTTGAGCACATTTATCTTCATGGCATCAGTATTCAAACAAAGAGAGGCAAAAATGGTTTACAGCTTACTTATAAAGTTATGAATTATGGTGGGCCGCACATAAGATGGATGGCGCAGAAGCGCAAATGGAAATTGTGCAGTTGAGAAAACTTGCACACAACAATGGAGTTGCGAATACAAATAACTGGAAATTGGATTTTGATAACTTCTTATGAATCAATCTTGTAATGAGAGGGCAATAGGAAAGAAAAGAGTTTTTTTTTGATTTAAAAGTTATTTTTTCATTTGAAAATTCAAGCTTTGGCCAAAACAATCGAAGACTTGAGAGAATAACTATGGAATAATCATTATTAATTCAGAAACTTAAGTAGAAATTTTTAATGAAATTAAACTACTCCTTTTTTCGGGAAATGAAAGCGATAATTACAGCTTAGTAGCTTCATTAGGCGTTAAGGAGAAAATCCGATAATAAGCCAATGTGGAACGGTAGCAATAAATAGATCATTTCTTTCTCATCCATAGCTTACTTCAATATACTCGTACAATACTATACATAGGGGCAATTTATCGAGAAACTGCACCACCCGTGAAGCCCAAAATCCAACATTGCGAGAGCCCGATGCGAGAGCGCGAGACGAGACGCACACAAATTTCAATACATTCAATCATATGGTTCAAGCTCCAATGTATCGCGAGACGTCGTAGCGAGAAAATTTGGAAAAATTGAATATTTCTCTTTGCGAGACAATTTGACAGGTTAATGATGTAGCTATTTTTTGAGTACTCGCTAATGGGTACTCGTTTAAGCTAATAAAATAAAAACTATTCACTGTTCCGTGATAAAGAGCTTTTAAAATATTTCGCGAAAATTTTTTGAAAATTTTGAATTAAAATTTAACCTCAAGTGATAACGTATAATTTTTATAAGTACTCGGTACTCGTTAGATTGGTACTCGGTTCAAATATTGCATTACTAGAAGCGAAATTATGCTATCATCTGCGTGACGCAAAACTCTCATTGGAGATTGAAATGCGTCACGCAAAACATTTTTGTCACGTCGCGCACTCTCGCATCGGGCTCTCGCAATATTGGATTTTGGGCTTAACACCCGTGACATCCATTCTGAGCACAAATTGTGTAATTTCAGTGCTTAACTATTTTTAAACGTTTTAAAAATTTTAGATCCCTGAGACTCAAGTCCTTTTTTAATTATTATACGCTAATGTCACGGGTGGGACCGTATTCATGGAATTGCCCATAGGGCAGCTTAGGATTATGACGAAAGTGTTCCTTACACTTCTTCAGTCTTCATGGGCCATTTGAATGAAGGAAAAAAATTATTTTTTCCTTTAAAAAACCAAGATACATCGTGAAATTGGACCACGAAATCGATTCTTAGGTTATAGGGCATTTACATATACGTTTTAAGCGCTACTCGTTTAAGCTAAAACGACTAAGTCAAAACGGGGTGTTTACATATGCGCATGTCGTTTTGTCATTTTTTTTTTGTTATCTTTTGTTTGCTTAACACGTGAAATATGACTGAATATTGTTATTTAGAAAATAAGCAATTATTGAAATTGTGTTCGTTTTCTACATTGGTTGTGGAAACAACCTCACAATTTTTAAATTAGAAATTTCAATTACCATATGGTTTGCATTTTTATAGTGATGACACTCAAATTTCGATATTTTTATCAGTTATAAGCAGGATTTATCTTGTTTAGCTACTTGTTTTAAATTAAAACAGGAAAGTTTCTCGTTTTAGTTTTGTATGATAAAACGGGAAAAATCTAAGTTGTTTTAGTGCTAAAACGGGCAAAGTTGCTAAAACGCGAATAAAACGGCATATGTAAACGGCTTATTGAAGTGGGCAACAAAACAATTCGAAATTGAGGCAATAATTTGGTCCAAATGCCTTAAAAATGAACCTAAATTGGATATAAAGGTTGAGTCATTACTGGGGCATTTTACAGGGACCTTTTTTTTAACTTATTTTCGACCAAAAATATTCGTATAAATCGGATTTTCTTTGAAGACCTCACAATGGTCGCATTGAGGTAATTTCGACCTCGAAAAGCACACTTTGAATTCAGATCATTTTTAAGATAAAATTTTGGTTAAAAATTAATATATAATAAAAATATATATATAATAAAAATTTACGAAAATAGGTCGAGTTTCCGATTTTGCTAGTTGGGACAGACTTCAATGGAATGCTTCAAATAATATGCTCCAATATGAAAACTGCTTTGGAGTCATGCTAGCGAATGAATCTCTTTCGCAGGAGGATTTACGAGACGCATTTCAGAATTTCCCATATGTTAAAAATTAATACCCAGACGAAATTGTTTTTATTCTTCAGACTTGACGATGAAGCTTTTATTTTATTTCGAATTAAGTCCCCATAATAAGATTGAACATAAAAGTCGATTTAGTCTTTAGACTAGCCTCTGGAAATAAACCTCAAAAGAATCAGAAATTTTTACTACATTCTCAAACAACATAAAAATTTATTCTCTAGTTTAAAGTCTTAATTTCTTTGAAGCCAGTCTAAGATAATTAGATAACATCAAACGGAATATTCCCTCGATTAAAAAGTTGGGGAGAGACCAAAAACAAAAACAAAACAAAAAAAAGGGAAAGGACAAATAGATACATTTGTTTTCTGCTAATAAAATTAGTTTTCTTCACTTAATCCGATTTAATCCTGCCAGGTTGCTTTAATTTTTGATTTTCATAAATGAGCGCATTTTCCAAATGACGAGACGAACGCTGTCTATGGCGATGGGCATGAACAGCAAAAATAAACAGAAGACTCTGATGAACAGCAAGACTTTAAAACACAATTTGTATGTTTCACTCTACTCTGTAGGAAGAAAAAAAGAAAGAAGAAAAAAAAACCCAGCGGAGAACAAAAGCACCTACAACGGCAAGAAAATAATTTTGCTGCCCGATAAAGTAAAAGGCATAAGACCACTTAATCCACCTCAAAACGTAAAATTGAGTGACGCCGCCGCTTCGTCCGTTGGAAAATATGAAGTCTGAGGAAAATCAAAAGAAAAATCAATTGAAATTGTAACAGATACAAAAATGCATAGTATCTGAGGGCTGTTATTGTTCGTTTGACTTATGGTCTCTATGCAGTAGTCAGAACAGCTTCAGAATTGCTGCTCGTCGCTGTCGCTGTCACAGCGTATGAGTGGGATTAGTTTCGTTAAGACCAGCGTTAAATGCGCGTGCCCTGATCTGTCCTTCTATCTATCTAGTAGCATTCTATCTATCTGCCTGTCTGCCAGCCCACTCAGTAATCAAAAATTAAGCCAATCTAAAAATACGTTTTAAGAACTTAGCGCAGACGCGCACCGCACGCACCCAATTGTGTTGCATTTGGTGCAGTTGCAAAGGCAGCTCATACAGCCTCCTACAGCAATTATTATTTTTTTATTATGAATATTTTACAAATGGCATGAAATATCCGAAAATAATAATATTGTCTCTCGTGCCTGGCTTCGTTCCGTTCTTCCCAACCTAAGATCAATCCAGCTGTAGCGGAATTTCATTGAGCACGAAAGAAGAAGACCCCTCAGCGCGTGACAAAAATCTGGGTGCTGGAGTACTCATTTCAATTTTTCGATTATATTCAAAACATTTGCCCTTGATTGGACTTTTTAGTTTTAATCCTGTGTGCTTAGTTCCTGTTTCATGCTCGAATGCTAAAATGGCAAGAAAAACGTTTCCGTTTTTGAATTTCTCTTTAGTTCGTGACTTTTGTGTGATTTGACTTTCCTTTTGCTCTAGATTTTCTCTTTCTTTTTCTATCTTTTTTTTTTTGCTCCTGTTTTCCCTTTTTTTTTTTTGTCGTTTCCGTGATCACACAACGCCATAGACCGTTGATTGAATCATTTTCATTTTTTTTTTTGGGTTGTTTGTTAATTTAAAAATGATTCACGTTTTCTTTCGAGCGAGGCAGCAGGCTATTCGCTTCCTTGGGATTTTTTTTTTTTTTTTTAGTAAATCTTTGGTGAATTGACATGCCAATGAATCAAGGAGAAGAGAAATCGGAGCTCAGTTTTTTTAATTTTTTTTTTTCAGTTTATTTAGTTTTTTTTTCCATTTCGAAGCTGTAGATATAGAAAGGAAAACGTTTCAGTTGAATGCTTCACAGAGTATTCGATTTAAATATAATCCTGCAAAGAGTTTCCTTACTTTCCACACAAGTTGAATATTTTTTCTGGTTGCTTCCCTTCGGTGTCAGTTCGTTGCGCTTCGATTGACGTTTAAATTCATAAACAAATCAGAAAAGTAATGGAGCAATCTTGTTACGCTATTTTCATCGCACTTTTGCCTGGTGACATCGTTTTCATCCTTACTTAGCGCTTCGGTTTTCCAAAAATTGCTATTAGGAATTTTATGTTTGAGTCAGATAATCTGAGATCGGTTGAAGTTGTGTTCAGAAAGTCTAGAAGAAGTTGAGAAGTTTCAGAAAGTTGATGTCGAAATCTGAAGATTGTAAGGTCTGAAGATTCAAAAGTCTGAAGATTGTTCAGAAAGTCTGAAGATTGTTCAGAAAGTCTGAAGATTTGAGAGGAAAACTGTTTAAAGTTTGAGAGGATAAAGTTGTAGCTGGCAAGCGGTTCATCTGTAGGCAAGGGCGGACTGGGCCTACGGGCAACCGGGCAAATGCCCGGTCGGCCCCCAGTGAGCTGTATCTGGGATCAATACTTATGGAGTAAGGATTTTTTTTTATTTATTTTTTTTCTTAGGTAATGCCCGGTGGGCCCCTTGATCTCCAGTTCGCCCCTGTCTGTAGGTATAAGGATGCTGGCATTGGAGGTGGTGAGGGAAATTATTTTGCATAGAAGAGCTTGTTTTCACTGATTTCTTGCTCCTTAAAAAAAAAAAATTATGTGTGCAACAAGGAAATAAAGGATAAGGCATTTAAGATTAAAACCTATTGTCACTTGAAACAGAATATTTCCACATTCGAAGGAATATTTCGATAAAGCAGACCCATCGGTGAATGCAAAAAAGAAATCCATACAATCAGAAGAGGAAGAAGATTGGAAGACTATAAAGAAATTCCTTCTATTTTAAGAGTAAAGGACACATTTCATTGTTTGGGCAATTATAAGACATTAAACCAAAAATAATTTGGGGGGGGCAAAAAGAAGTTTAGAGAGTTTTCGACCAAAAACCCAAAAAATCCGAAAAACTCATGACGTCCGATTTCGATGAAAATTTATATATGGAATAAGTGAAAAAATTCTAAGAATTTTGACGCTAACATTTTAAAAAAAAATACTGATTACAACTAGTCTAGTTTGGGTCTAGTTCCAAACTGGTCCAAAAAGGACTGGTTGTAATAAGTTTTTTGAAAAACTTTTAGTACCAAAATTTTTAGAATTTTACACTTATTCTATATATAAATTTTCATCGAAGTCGGACGTCATGAATTTTTCGGATTTTTTTGGGTTTTTGGTCCAAAACTCTCTAAACTTCTTCCAAATTTTTTTTTCGGTTAATGTCTTATAATTGCTCAATATACCACTGTGGCAAATATAAGCGCTACCAAAGCACTCTTTCTCTGGCTACGCCCTTGGCTTCCCACCCAATGATATACGTAATTGCTGAAGGAGTTTCTCGCACCCGTAGTCCTTTTTGGCGTTATCTTTTATAAAAGCTCTCCAAATTATGGGATTTTTCGAAAGATGTACAAAGCAGGGCATTCAAGCCTCGTGATTTTAGCCATTTATGCCGCAGAAAAGTATATGCAAAATGACTGAAGAACGATTATTAAATGAATTAATTATAGGAAATTATTTTTTCTCGATATGTTCAGAAGTACATAGCTCTACCGGTATAAATTGAGCCACCAATTTCACGTATGGCTAGACTGGTCCTGGTTTTAAATTAAAGGAGAAAAACAGTTTTTTGATGACTTGTAATTGATAAAGTGTGCCGAAGTTCTATCCGAATTGCTTAGGTCACAATTCCACGATTTCCTTTCCATATTAATATCGACAAAGAAGCTACAAAAATGTATCCAGAGTGACATCTTTCTGAACAACCCCCGGTTAGGTATTCATAACACGCGACCACAGAGAACTCTTATTTTCATTCGGTGTTTCTTTTTTTTCTTTTTTGTCTTTTCATCCTTTATAATTTCAATGAAACAATCGAGCGTGTCAATTGTAATGTTACAGGAGCTTAACTTTGGCGCGTGAAGCGTTAAATTGTTGAAATTAGTTGTCCGCCATTTTTAGGCCTGCTGAAAGTTTTGTGAAATTTTTCCAGAATTTTCTTTTGAACTTTTTGTTTTCTGTGTACAATATTCTTATTCAAATTTCCCTCCAGTTGCTCCATCATTTTTGGGCCACCATCATCAACCATTCACAGCGCATCATGGTGGATGGTGCTACACTGCTCCAACTAACTTTTCAATTCCTAATTATAATTAGTGAGACGGTTGTGTTCATAAATATTAAAAAGGCTTCATCGTCTGAAATTTCTTACTCTGCCTGTTGTTGTGTTGCTTTTATGAATAAAAAATCAGTTGTTGCACAAGCTTAAGCCCATTGAAAAACAACAAGGACGACCAAAAATTCTTCAAGCACGGAATGTATAATTAATGGCCAACATATCTACATAAATATTAGATGCTAGTACTTTCAATAATTTCTCCGAATTCCGCCATTTTCTTTATCTTTCAAACTTTCTCCACCATCTATTTTACTCAAAAAAAAAAAAAAAAAGTTGATTACAAGGCGAATAATAATGCTCAGACTTGAGGATTATTTGCCTAGACATCATATTTTCCAAAATTGCACTTTTTTGGGGTAGTACTCGTGCAACTGTGTTGAATAGCCTTAAGAAAACTGATGGTATGTTCACTGGAAATTGTCTTTTTCATGACAATGCCAGCTGAAAACACTCTATCTAGACTCTACTGTATAGTTTTTATAAACAGGCCTTCTTGTTCGGTTCGTTGAAGTAAACCTCAAAATTTCAATATGTACTATAATATATAGGCTTATCCAAAAGTCGTTGTTTGGTTACGTTCCGATCGATAGAGAATTTCGTCCAGCTCGGGTATCCGACCTATCATTATCATTATTAAGTGGTTACCAAAGTCAAAAAATATTTTTTTAATTTAATTTTTCATATAGTAAGAGATTTTCTATAGATTTCATGTTTGCGTACTTTGCATACATAAAATAATTTCAGTACATTGCGAATTTGTGCAAATATTTGCGTAATTTCCGAACATTAAATTAGCTAAATCCGTTCGTGTCTGAGCTATGTCTCTATAACAAAAGTTTGCGTCTTAGCCAAATCAGTTTGTGTCTGAACTAGATCTCTACAATAGAAGTGCGTCCGAACTATTTGATAAATAGTTTTATGGCTGCCACATTTGGCGTTTTTAGACGAAACCTGGCTCTTTTTTCCACCCGGCGCTAGCCAGTGCTGCCAGGTTTTTGCAAATTCCCGTTTTTTGCTTCAACCGCAATGATATTCCTCTTATTACTTTTTATTTTTCCCTGTTTTTCCCCGATTTGCAATAACTAGTGTAAATGTGTGGTGTATCTCACATACGTTTATTTTGTTGAATCCCTTCGGAAATTTCGTCGCTCAAGACAAAATCGTGCATGAAGTCTTCGAAGACATCGTTATTATAACCAAGCCGATTTTGAATTTTCCATACGGCATTATAACTAAGCCGATTTGGACATTCTCATTTCGTTTGGCAATCACGTTCTATGTTGATTTGTTAATATTTGTTAAATAGATTAAAAATAATCAATTATATGTGTATGTATATACATATAATAAATATTACAATGTCTTGTTAAATAAGCGTTTTTTTTTTAATATTTTATAAATTGTAAGAATTATTCATGTTTGCATTACGCAAGACCAGTCATGGATGACTTCCTTCACGCATGGGATGCATGACTTCATGAATGACATGTCCTGCAAAGTGTCATGCACGAAGCTCGCGACATTTGTATGGATTTTGCATCGACGCCACCTATGCTTTAGTCTTGGAATTGTCCTCAACGATCTGTTCAAGTCGTGCAGCCAACGTCGAAGACTGGTGCAAGACTGTGCCGAGAGGGATATTATTCATAACAAAAAGTGAAAATGACAAAAAGAAAATTTGCCATCTTGTTAGTGTTCCTTTGGCCAAGTTTCCTAAGTTTTTGTGTTAAAAGTGCGGGTTTTTTGGTTGGAAAATTTGAGGCTACTCAAAATCTCGAAATACTTTTGCCTCCTAAGTGCGTTTCCACTAAGCAGTTTTGTGGTCTTCCTCGGGGAGTCTATTTTTATTGAGATTTTTTCCACAATTTCTAAACAGATTTACGATTAAAATTTACAATTGTTTTTAATTTTAACTTACATCTGTTTTGTAGACAAATTGGTCCATTAGTAGCAGTAGTCTTCCATATTAAATTAACAAAAAAAAAAATTTATTCTTAACAAACAAAAAATTGTCTTCCTTTTTAAATAAAATTAAATTTAATATTGCATAGACAAAAAACTCGGAAACATAGGTACTTTTCATTAAAAAAAAAAGGTCGCACGTTGAAAAATCCCTCAAAACGGGGGAAAATCCCGCTGCACCAAACTGTAGCGCACCCAATGTCCGTTATTGCCGACACAAACGAAAGCCATAATGACATTTTGTCGATATACTAGCAGCGGCGACTAATGATTATACGGCCTTCTCGCTCTAATACACGGCACATAATACGAAGCGACATCATCATTAATTTTCAGTTGGAATTTGGAAGTTGATGACTACGTTTGTCGTTCGAAGGAATCGTGCATTCGCATATTATCATTAAACTAATTACATCATTTATTCTACGATATTTATTACGTTTTTTTTAGACGTCATTAGTGGAAAAGACGCGCGCAAAAAAAAAAAAACAAGTTCAAGTACTCTCCAAGAGAATAAATCGAATTAAATCATCGGGCAAATTATCAGCCCATCATGGAGTTTCAGGATTGTAAGTATATATCCAGAAAATAGGTATCTCTAGTCTTTTTGATTTCGTTTTTGTTTTCTTGCTTTTTGGATTTCTACTTTTTTGTTTTTGCTTTTCTTGAAGGCAAGAGCATCTTCCTTGTTTCGACCGCTACACTAACAACAACAACAACAAAATGCCAAGCACAAGTGTATCTGAGAGCACGAAATGCTGCCTTGCTCTTCTGGCTTGGCTTTTGTTATATACACTTGAAATTTCGCTTCAGTTTGATTTTACACTTCTTGGCCGGAACGTCATAGAAAACGCTTCTTAGTGAAGTTTTCTTCATCTTCTTCTGGAAAAGAAAAGAAAACCGTAAAGCATTTCGAATTTGGAGAAATTTTGTTTACAAACTCAATTGTATGTGAACTGCGTTGTGACATGGTGGAAGCCGGTGAAGCAGAGAGATGCCGATTTAAGTTTTAATGATCATCTAAAATCTATAATTATCTTGAAAAATATCGATAATTACATATGAGAACGTCATGAGAGATTCTTATCAGCTGTATTTTGCGCTCTCAGGCATTTTTTTCTCTTTTCGATTGTGTTCCAATTAGACAAAAAAGTGCAGCTTTTATGTTTACAATCCTAGAAAATGGTCGAGGATTTGCCTGAAAACGAATGTTCAAAAATTTGTCAATTCCTGCATCTGCCAATATCCTAATCAACGTAGGTTATTTAAAGATTAGCTTTTTCATTCAACAATGAGTGCCATAACAGTCAATCTAGTTCCTATCCGTCCAAAACCTTAGTTGACTAATGCCATTTACTTCTGCATGAAGCGAAACTGTAGAATTGAATTTGTAATACAAAAATTCTTAAATATTCTTTACAAAACTCAGAGTTGCTGAAAAATATCAAAAAACGTGACTGAATAATTGTAATCGAAATTTAGCTATTAAACTCATGAAGTTCTTATAGTTAGTAATAAACGTTTCAAGGCCCTTTTTTGCAACTATTTGTAATTATGTCCTATTTACAAAAATGACTAAATGTTATAGGAGTCCTGAATTGGTCACGATCCAAACTAGTTCAAAATTTGTAATTCGATTGTAGCTAAATAAGGCCAATCATCGGTGGATTGTAGCATGTTTAGTTCAACATTGCATATTCAATTGAAATGCCTGTAATAATTCAATTTGTCATATATTTCAATAAAGTGCTTTAGATTCTATTCTTTTGCAACCTATACAAATTCATATGAAAAATTTAATCAAAAAGGCCGATTTTGGGAGGAAATGGTTCAAAAATCGTGAACTTAATTAATTAATCGAAATTGCGTTATGAGTTACAGTTTACATAAACGCAATGCGCCATTTTACTGGCAATTGTGCAAATCAGGATTAAATTATGTTAATGTTATGACCGTAATTTAAAAATTAAAAATAGAGAGCGATATTCGACGACATTGAAGGTCCTGAAAAAGTACGATTTGTATCAATCGAACTTTAAAGCTACTATTCGGGCATGTATTTTCATCCTTCCCCAAATTTATGAAAAATTTAAAAGCGCGACAAGGGAATGGTATCGTTCCTCCGATTTTTTATGAAATGTATGGTAATTTTAAACGAAATGCATTGTACAAAAACAAAAGAGGGTATACTGATAAGATTTTCGTAATTAAAAAATAAATAGAAGAGCGATATCGTATCGAATTCAGGTCTGAAATGAATCGATTATCCAAACTTTGAACCTACTATTATTACATATTATTTTAAATAAATAAAACTAAAAATCCTTATGAAATATTTCATTAAAACTTGTATCTTTCCCGTACACTACTACGGCTGTTATGAATAAAAAAAATAATTTTTTCTTCTCGCATTATTAGCTAACTGCTTTAGGCGTTCCAGTAACAGCATTGGAAGTTCACTTCAAAGTCAACAATTTAACGCAACGTTATAGGTGAGTAAATTTATTTTTACAATTTTCTTTAAAAATATTCTCGTCCATTCTTTTCAGACAAGAGCAGAAAACATACGAAGCCACAGGCATTTTAAGTACTTGGAAATTCTTTAGTCAAGTGGAAGACGTCTTTAAGAGCCTAGCAAATCATTCAGGCTACAAGTATTTTCAATCTATCAACTTCATGTTTGCATGTTTTTATTTAAAATGGCCATCTCTTTATAATTTCCAGAGATAAACGTATTATGACACCAGCATCAAACGCTGGCAGTTTACCTTCATCAGCCGAATCACCAGTTTGGAAAAATCAAATGTCGCAGCAAGAATTCAACAGTAACAATACGGAAGGATTTTATAAGTAGGTTCGATTGATGTTCGTTGTAGTTAAATGTTCCCCTTCGATCAGAATACCTTCTACTGCTATCAACAAAGGGGGCTTATTTGTCCGTTAATCATAATTTCTGTTTTATTGTCCGTATTCAGATAAGGAGATTTTTCCTAAAAATTGTCAAAAACGTTTTCTCTATTAAGTGAACTTTTCTCAGTTTATTTTATGTTGAATTAAGTAAGAAATAAGTTTTTTGATAATGTTTTTTTTTTAGGACCGAGTATGGCATGCATCGCCATTTTATGGATCATACACAGCCGCCAAATACTAATGCGGATGTAAATTTCATGGCTTCGACAGCGGCTGCAGCAGCAGTAGCTGCAGCTCGTCTCAATGACGGCAATATGGATCAACAGATGAATGCAGCAGGAAATAGCAGCAGTAATGGTGCAGGCCAGGTGTCCAATTACAACAAAATTCCTATAAAAAAAGCAGCTGATGATTATGATAAATTTGTCGATATAGTAAAGAATATCGTAGACACGCATAAGACTACGCCAGACAAAGTTGATACATTTGGTGATTTTATCAAATCGTATATGAGACGTTGGCCCGAACGAGTACAAGATGAGGCCATCAATCATATAACTAACTATATCATTGTTAAGAACATGGAGCACAGTATGAGCACAACACCGGATAATAATCGACAATAATATAAGGAGGAACCTAGAGTTAAGTCTAGTGAGTGTAAGCAATAAGCTAATAAATTTCTTTTTTGTTTTATAAGAATTTTTTTTTTTTTTTTACCATTTTATACCCTTTGAAGACACTTCAATTTATTTCGTAGAGGTTTGTAGAGAAAAAACAAAAACGCTATTTAAGTACATTTATTAATATTACACACATATATATATATATGAGATTACTATTGCTTTCTGCTTTTAGTTGATAGATACATTTCGATATATTTTCATTTATGAGTCATGATATATTTTTTGAATTTAAGAATAAATAAATTCATGGTGTAAAATGATGTCTAGATATATTTAGTGTTGCAGTCATAATATGCTTACAGGATAAAATACATACACTTTAAAATATTTAAAACTGGCTTTGGATATTTTCTCTTGAAAATTGTTGGATTACGACTGATAATATGCAGCCGATTCTGATTATTCCCGCGGTACGAATTCTCGGAGAATTTACTTTTCTCGAGAGTAAACTTCTTTTTTAAATATTTGGGGGAAGAATTTTAATGGGGAATCGGTAGTGACCACCTATACCTATAATTTAGTATCGAGAAAAGTAAATTTACCGGGAATATTTAGAATCGGGCTGTTGATTTCTACGTCATCTCAAAGATTAAATTAAAAATTCCTTCAAGTTAAGACAAGGTTCTAGTCTATTGTAAGTCACATTTCAATGGTCATCGTACCATCGAGTTACATAAATAACTTCTTAGGCAGCATATCGAGCAAATAACGTAAGCGATATTTTTCGAATTTTTGTTTTTTTATGGAGTAATGTATATAAGTACTAATTGCATATACTTATACCTAAAATATCGATATAATATAATATATATTTAAGAGGGAAAAATTATTTATAAAGGAAACTAGTTTTATTCAATTTAATTCTACGATATATCTTCTAAAAATCTCCTAAAAAAATTTAATTGCCAATGGTTGTATAATTTCAGAAGCTGGCAGCATTCCCAGAAACAGAACTATGGTAGGCAGTGCTGCCATATTTTTTTCGAATACATAATCAAAAAAACGACGTAAAATATTTTCACAGAAAATATTTTTATATTTTTATAATTCAATGAAAAATCTTTTTTCAATTGTGAAGTCTTTTTTGAAAATTAAAATAATCTTATATTAACGTACGTTTTTGCAAGTAGAATTTTAGTAAAGTCTCCAAAGGAAAAGCTACGCCATACTGAGAGCAATTAATTGGTATAAAAATTACAAAGCTCTTCAGTTGGTGCCAAAGTCTTTAAAGAAATTGTTTGTCTTAAATTCCTGTTGTAATTATTTGTAAGATTTTTGTTAAAATATATGAAAAAAATCTGCACTTTGAAAAAAAAATTCTTCACTTCTGGCAGCACTGGTGGTAGCTTGCCCTATACAAAATTACTTGATTCCGGAATAGATTTGGTTCGCAATAACACTGACGAAAATGGTAGGAAGTGGATACGATGCAATCCGGAAGCAAGCCCGGATGCTGGAGAACGAAATCGACATGAAGTTGGTGGCATTTAGCAAAATCGGAGGTGGAACGTCGGTACAACATAGTTCGGCAAACACAGACACATCACCTTTGTTAGGTATGACAAACATATATTTATACATATATTTACAAATTTTCTGTAACATATCGCAGCTGATGTACCTTAATCAGCTGTTTATGCGAATAACGGTAAATTTGAAATCTTGATTTGATGCGTTTTTGTAGAAAGCTTTAAAAAAAAAGGACATTGGAGCTAGAAATCTAATTGATCCAAATGTATTTTTTTTCTTTTATAGGAGATCATATTTTCGATTCACTATCAGAAGAAATAGCTCAAATGCTGGACAAGGTAGGTGTTTCCGCATTGTGGTGAAAGTTTAAAAATGTTGGAATTTCATGTTTCAGCTCTCTTCTCTCAATGAGAAAATGTCAGAATTGCCAGCAACAGGAGCAGCTGCAACTCACACATTGCAACGTCATAGAGAAATATTGCAAGGCTATCGACAAGAGTTCAATAAAATTTGCGCTAACCATACAACAAGGATGGAACGAGAGGAACTCTTACGTGGCTCGGGCCTGTCAACGCAGAGTCCAACTATTTCAGGGCTCAGTCGACGGGATATGTATATGAAAGAAAATGCTCATATCGCAAGGTAAAACACTATGATTTAAAAAACAAAATACATAATTTTACTCTTAATTTTTTTTTACGATTTAGCTCCAATAATATGGTTAACGATCAAATCAACATCGCGATCGAAACCAGAGAACATCTTTTATCGCAACGACAGGCATTCAAACGACTTCAGACGCGTTTCAATGACATGACAAACAGATTCCCACTCATTTCAAGGTAATTGTTTTATCTTATTTGGAATCTACTTCTGTGCTATACTCATCATTCAAATCCTGTGTTCCCCTACTTTAGCCTCTTGCAAAGAATAAACATCAAGAAAAAGCGAGACTCGTTGATACTGGGAGCTGTAATTGGAGTTTGTGTTGTTTTGCTCCTCATCTATTCATTTAGCTAAATTTTAAGGACTAACCATTATTCCACAACATTCGTTTGAATAATTTTTATTTATGATTTGATGCGATTTATATATATATATTTTTTTTTTTAAATTTTTGCAACAGTTTCTTAACTATAAAATATCTATTTTATCTAATGTGATAAAACGAAGTTTGAATAAAAAATTGAAGTTGTAATAGAGCTATCGGCATATTCCAGAGGAATTTGAAAAGCTGACCAAAAACTTTTAAGCCTTCTCTACTTGGAAGAATTCATGAAGATAAGATAGAGTGACAAGTATCTTCTATTTACGATTCAATTATTTTCAGCCTATGCCTCCTCTAAGACAGCTTAACTCCCTCGTAAAGAAAAGTTTATATCGACGAACAGACGGACGAACATGACTAAATCGATTCTCCTGGGGAGGTGACTTTTTCCTTTCATATTTTGCATATTTCAAACAATTTTGGACGTTAAACCAATATACGCGCAATATACGGGTATGTGATTATTTTCCCTTTCCCGGGGAATTCAATTCCCCAACTGATGTGATTTCCCTTTCTCTAGATTGAGGAGGAATTTGAATTACCTCATGATCTAACTGGCGATATGCATTCTCTATTAAAGTAATTCAATTTACATCTCAATCTAGGAAAAAGGGGAATAAATCACTTCAATTTCGATTCGATCGAATTACCTTTCCCGGGAAACCAATCACATACCCGATATTCTGTATATTATACGTGCCGGGTGTAATAACTAACGAGCAGCATTGTTCAACAGAGTTAAAAACGGTAGGTAAAGGGCTAAAAAGTAATTCATGAATTAAAATAGAAATAAATTTTTAATAAATCGAGTAATGTTCTTGATAAAACTTAATGCAACCCTGCGTTCATCTACAGCTACTGAGCACTTAGCAGAACACAGCATAGCGTACAAAACAGCTGTTGGTGACTACATAGCGTAGCATACAATAACAAAAATTTTGCAGAAAGCGAGTTTCTCCTAAGCTTCTTCTATCAGTGGCTTTTGCATTAATAACATTTCCTCTACATCATCAATAAAACTTGTGCTCATTCAGCTTAAATGAAATGAACATTTCCAGTTTTTCCAAACCATTGAGGACTCTGCTTTTTCCCCCATGCATTGCAAAAATACCCCAAAAGACCAAATCGGTTTTATATAACAACACTGGACGTTATGTTTCGAGCTATAGCTCTTCGCTATAATCTTGTGCTGTGGTATGCTATGCTATGCGTTCAGTAACTGCAGCTTTAGAAACACAATTGTAAATATTTATGCAATCATGTACATGAATGAGGTTAGGGTAACATCTGTTTTTGTGATCAAAGAATAAGGAGAAATTGCTTGTACTTTTAATCTAAATTAAACATTTTCTGGAAATGTCCTTGCTTCCTCCGCAACAACCTAAACGAGATGATGAAAGTAAGAAGCAATTCTTTCAGAGCGCAGAGCTGGACGAAATGGCAAAGCACTTTATTGGAAATATGCAGCGGTAAGTTGACAAAAAATTTTACATACATATATATGACAAAAAATTTTAGTAGTTCATGAGGAGCCAATCCGTTGTATGGTAGTTCATGAGGAGCCAATCAGTTGTATGACATGTTTACATATGTACATATTTGTTGCTTCTGAAGAATAAGTTAGTGACTTAACTTAACGTGACTTAAACTAGGGAATCGTCTAGTTCGATTTGTTCTGGTGGATTTCTGGGTAATAAATATTATTATTATTATGTTATTATTATTATTTATATTATTATATTATAATATAATATATTATTATAATATACATAAATTCTTAGAGATATTAATATGAAAATATGATCTAAGCTAGAAGGAAGTTAAATTAAATTTATATTTCATCGTTCAAAATTAGTTTTTAATTAATTAATTAACTATTTAATTAAACTGTTCAAATGTTCTTCCTCATCGTAATATTTCTACAAAATTTATTTTAATAGGTTGTTGTTATTTATTATATTCTTAACACAAAAAAAAAAATGTTTTAAAATTACTAATCTTGAGAAATTGAAAGAATTAAAACAGTCCAATCTTTCAGCTATCGGGAGAATATAATTATACCAAAAAGTAATGGACCAATTAAGATCAAGACAAATGAGGAAAAGATGATTGAAGATGCCGTCGAAAGTTGCTTCTTTAAGTCCGGGATGTCGTGCGTGATGGGTATACCCGAATTTTGAAATATCGTATACACTTTGACGTTTTTTCTCTTTCAGGATATGCTCTTGGCGCCGTTATTGGGCTTTTTAGTGCTTCCGTCAGTCCGAATATGGCTGATCCTTATGCCAATGAAAAGAAACAGACTGTGCGCGAAATTCTTCGTGATATGCGTTCAACCACGCACTCGTACGCCAAAAATTTCGCCATGATTGGTATGGTGTTTTCCGGAGTCGAATGCGCAATCGAAAGTGTTAGTTGATTGGAATCCATAGCGATATTCGTTTTCATTTCCACTGTTTTTTTTTTTTTATCTCTGTAGCATCGTGGCGTTTCAGATTGGAAAAATGGTACTTATGCTGGAGCAGTAACTGGTGGCCTGATTGGTCTACGGGCTGGAATTAAAGCTGGCATTTTCGGTGCAGCAGGCTTTGCTGCGTTCTCCACAGCAATAGATTATTACATGCGTAGTAGATAAGTTGTCTAACATTGTAAAATCTTATATTTTCTTACGTTTTTTGCTTTCTTGCTTTAACTAGGTTAAATTGATCTACTTATTATAAATAGAGACGATTTTAAATTTAATTTTGTTAAATAAAAAATAGGTTATCCTATTTTATCATTACGAATACAATACATATTGCAGTTTTTAAGAGTTTTCCGGTTGCTACCTTCAAAGATACATGAACTTCTTCTTTATCCATTTTCAAAAAATGTAAATTATCATATTCTAAAATCGCAATATTTTCATGCAATATTTTCACGCAATATTTTAATAAGAATTCGAGCAACATTGCCAGCAATATTGGGAACAACATTTCCAGCAACATTCGAGCAACATTTCGAGCAACATTTCCGAGCAACATTCCGAGAAAAATTGCCACCAACATTGCGCTGCGGCTGATGCCTCTGCTCCTGCTGCTGCGACCGCTTCACTGAGCAGAAGCAGCAGCACCGGCAGCAGCTCAGCCGCGGCGCAACAGTGCAGCAGCAGAAGAAGCAGCCGCTGCGCAACAGCAGCGCAGTAGCAGCTACAAATGAAACATATGCAACATCTAAAACATGTGCAACATATGCAACAAATGGAACATATGCAACAAATGCAACATGAAACATGCAACATATGCAAATGAAACATATGCAACATAATGCAACATAATGCAACATATATGTATAACAAATGAAACAATGCAACATATGCAACAAATGCAACATATGCAACAAATGCAACATATGCAACAAATGCAACATATGCAACAAATGCAACATATGCAACATATATGTATAACAAATGCAACATTTGCAACATATGGGCAAATCCTGTGTGACCTACGTTATATTTTATTTTATTGTTGATGCCAGACGACATTGGTTTACCGTTACTGTTTTTGCATTTTCGTTTGAAATAAAGCAGACGACTGTGCGTCAGTTGAAGCCGAAGGGGAAATAACGGGAAGAAAAACAAAACTGTTTTTAGCTTTTAAAAAAGAGTAAATTTTTGGAAAAAAAATTCCAACGGCTATGGAGTTTCCCAGTTAGCCCAAGAATATAATGTCTCGAAGTCAACGATAGTAAACATAAAAAAACAATAAAAATAAGATTTTAAAAGCAGCATATACATTTACTTTTGTGCTTAGAGTTTTTTCGAATAACTTTTTTTTTTACCTTTTTTGAAATAAATTAATAATTAATTAATTTATGAATTGAAAAGCTAAAAACTTCTTTAAAATCTTGATCTGAGTTGAAGGAACAGTCGCGGTTGAGGGAACTGGCCATGCAGGAATTAGTTCCCTCGACCCAGACAGCACTGTATTTATTAAATTTTAAATAGTGCCTTATTAATGAAATTACAGTATAAAATCTAAGAAAAATATTCTAATTCCATTTGTAATGTAATTAAATCGATTGCTGTCTCGATTGTTTTCAATATACAGTAGAGTACGGATAAATGCAACACGTTTTTTGCTCGAATTCTTGTGCACTTATGCCTTCTTTGCATTAATCCGTGTATATTTTCATGAGACCGCAAAAAAACGGGCTTCAAAGCACCTTGAACTTATGGGGATTTCGCATTTATTCGTGTTGCATTTATCCGTAGTTCACTGTATGTTTAAAAGAAATCAATTCAAAAATTTTAGTATCCTAGATGAAACATAATAAAGTGGCTGTTTTGTTGCTAAGTACAACAACTAAAGAAAAGTCTGGAAAACTCTCAATTTCACAAGACATTTGAAAAGGTTTCAAGAGGACGAACAATCGCTGTATTAAAAATCTTATATAACCCCATGAAAAACTCAGCTTTCCCAAGACAAGAAATTTATGATTTTATTAAGTTTTTGTGATTTTATTTTTTTTTTTTTTAAACAGGCGTAGCAAATTTGTACCCGCACGAAATTCAATACAATTCCCTCCAAAATCGGTTGCATCTTTTGTTTTTATTTTTATTTTATTTTAGACTCTATTTTTTATGCTGACCGCCGTTCGCAGTGCAGTAAGATCTCTTGCATGCCCAATACCGAAAGCTTACATATTTGACCGGTTTTCATATAACATTTTTTCATAGGGTTCGACTTTTGTTCGCTTTTTTTTTTTTTTTTTTGTTGCTGATCATATAAGTTTACTTGATTTTCAACTGAGACGATACAGTTGAGTTCCAGGCTGCCTCGATTCCTCTTTCCTACAATGCTAAACAAATGAAATGTTTGGCCAAATCTGCCAGAGCTCTTCTCGAAATGCTACAAACAGAAAGCCGATATCTTAAGCGCTAATATACTCGGCATGGTATGCTTCGTTTTATGCTAAGGTTGCTAAGGCGATTTTTTCATGGGGTTCGCCAATAGGTACACACCTAAAAGATGTATATGCTGCAGCAGATCAACTGTGATAGCAACTATCTAACTTGATTTCATGTGGCGATTACTTTTCGATTCGACTTAAGCCTCATCGGTGTACTTGCCGCCGAACTGTCTTGAATACTTGAACAAATATTATGTATGTATATGGTAACAAAAATATGTATATGGTAACAAAAGTTTCGATGCTGAAATAGGTATGAAAAAATTAACGTTCATTATAATTATTTATATATCGAACCTTAACCTAAACGTGACCTAAAAATTTTGATAAACAGAAGAAAATTCATACCCATACCGCTTACGGCTTTTTGGCCTTTATATACATACATATATAGTAAATATTAAGGTGGATCGTTTTGTTCGACAAAAAAAAGATGAAAATTGCCCCAGTGAAATAAGATTCTACCTTTTTTTTTTAGAGAACAAATGCCCTGGGAACCATAGGTCGAAGCCTAATTTTTTTCTTCCGCTTTTCAAAAAGAAGGCCCATCTTAAATATGCCTAAAAGCATGCTACAAATTATTGAAAAAGGTTTTTATTTTGAATTTTTCTTATTTTGATTATTAGCATAATTTTAGGCATGAGAATTAATAAAATTTTGCTCGAAAAATCTTCATAATTTGGCCATTTAAAGAAAATATAAAATTTTTTCAATGGCTTGAGTTTTCGGGGACGTTGATGTGATTGTTTCTCTGCTTTTTGAGATGTTTTCACCAACAATGATGACCAAAATAAGTCGAATATGGTATCAAAAACCTTTGTTTGAAAAGGCGGAAGGTTAAAATTCACATTTGACCTATAGTTTCTTCGGCATAATTATTAAGTATGGGCAACAGAATAATATTCTGCTAGGGCAATTGGAGGTTACAAAATCGATCCACCTTAATATACATATATTGTAAGGTACTACAGCTGCGACCAATACAGCTATTCAATTATCTTCCATTTTCTGTTTTTGTTTTTTGAACGCTTTTGTTTTGTTTTGTTTTTTTTTTCGCCCTCATCAAGCTTTTTCTCAAGCATTTTACTCCAAAAATTCCAGTTTTGTATTTCAGTCTGGTCAAAGAGTATAGAACAACAAGAGATGTCATTTTATATATTTTGAAATTCACCCAGAATCAGTGAGGGTTCCTTTTT